>SJXQ01002033.1:18266-136514 GCA_006408695.1 Aepyceros melampus | reverse complement strand
ACATGTAGGTGAGTAGACAAGAATTTGCTAAACTTGAAAATTTAAAAAGATATGTACATCTTGCTGCTGCTGCTGATGCTAAGTCGCTTCAGTCGTGTCTGACTCTGTGCGACTCCATAGACGACAGCCCACCAGGCCCCTCGTCCCCAGGATTCTCCAGGCAAGAACACTGGAGTGGGTTACCATTTCCTTCTCCAATGCATGAAAGTGAAAAGTGAAAGTGAAGCGGTTCAGTCGTGCCCGACTCTTAGCGAGCCCATGGATTACAGCCCACCAGGCTCCTCTGTCCGTGGGATTTTCCAGGCTAGAGTACTGGAGTGGGGTGCTGTTGCCTTCTCTGCACATCTTAACCTTTTGTTAAAAGTTGAAAAATAAAGGCAACTTCTTCATTTAAAAGGAAAGGTAAAATGAAGAGAATATGTTGTTCATGAAAAGGACAATCCATTTTAACCCATTATAATCCATTTTTTCTATAACATTTTTATGAGGATATCATAAAATAGTATATTATAGTGAGCCTTAAATTCTCTGCATACTTACAAAGATACATTTTCTCCAAAGATGAAAGTATGAATTTGTGTTATACCTTAAATTCATATAGTCTATAGGAGGCTTTCAAAAATGTGTAAACAACCAACAAATGTTTAACATACAAAAGAGAATAAAATATAGGAATATTAATACTTGTTATTAAAACTTCATTAATACAGGATAACATTTTTATCTATGTCTCCTGTAAAGTAGTAAACATCTTTAAAGATTGATATATTTCCTAATTGCTATCATTTTCTATGGTGTTTAATTTCACAACACCCTATCATTCTCTTTTTCTCTGCAGCATCAGGTCAAAGTATTTGTTGTTCATATTTGATTGTGCCTTCAGGTGATGAAAATTTCAACAAATAATATGTATAATTAACAGTAAGAACACATCCATACTCAAATTCTCTATTTACATGCCTACCCACCAACAAATTTGCCAATGGGATTTGACAAACAAAATGAAGAAACTGATATTCACTTTTTCTGTGTGCATATCACAATTCCCAGAGTCAGTATCACAGCTAATTAGAACTTTTTATTTCTATTTTAGGAAATAAAACTCAGTTATCTTTGAGTTTTATCACCAGTTTGTTGTTAATGATCGCCTTTTCTTGTTACAGGATACTTCAGACTTTTACTTCTTTTCTCCCTTCCTTTGTCATATTATGAAACTATAATTGCAATCAGGACAATGCATTTTCAAGCTATTATTAAGGTGAAATAGCATTCCTCATGGTATCCTTTTGAAAGTGAAAGTGAAGTTCCTCAGTCATGTCCGATTCTTTGCAACCCCATAGATAGACTATAGCCTACCAGGGTCCTCTGTCCATGGGATTTTCCAGGCAAGAGTACTAGAGTGGGTTGCCATTTCCTTTTCCATTATTTATAAATGATGGGACCAGATGGTGAGTGCTACATGAGCAGTCCATCATGAAGATTTGAAATGCCTCAGAAGAAGAGGTATGCAAAGGAGAGGTGAGAAGAAGTTAAGGAGAATCTTTTTATTGTTTCAGCATTTTGATTTTTATTAGTGAAGAATCAGAAATCAGGTATCACTATTTATACTAAAGACAGACATCTCTCTAGTACTGATACACTCTGTCACGGTCCTTAAAGAACCAGAGATCTTAAAACCATTGCGATTGTAATTCAAACTTTCAGAAACAATTTCATTCAAATTTCCCAAACAGCAGAAAACAGTGACAGGTATGTATGCAGTCAGAAGCATCATGATAGGGAAATGGATTCAAGTCTCAGATTTTTCTCATTCACTAAAAAAATTTAATGAGTTCATCAAATTAATCCACCAAATTCATCTTGGCCCTTGAATCTGCCCTGAAATCCAGTTATGTTTCCTTAATTTGCTCTCTCCAAAGCTGTACATTGTAGGGACCACAGTTATGTCAGGCTTCTTTCCTTGAATCTCTAACCATGCCCTTTGCTCTCAAGGGAGACTTTATCTCCTAATTCACAGAATACAAAGGAGCTAGAAAATAAAAACTGCCTTAAGATCCTGTCACTAACTCTACAAAATCATTGCATCTTTGCTGTTAGCACCTCTGAGTGTGAAAATAGTAGAGTTACCCTTTTTGAAGGCTACTTTTCTGTAGGTATCTAGATTCTACCCTTTCTGAATTCTCAGAGAAACTTTTCTACCCATTTAATGTTTACTCCTTCCTAGTAGCCACATTTCTAGAAAATGTCATTTTGCATAATTGCTCCAGCTTTTATTAACACCTCTTATTGATCCCCAAATGCCAGTTTGCATTTTCAGAGGAACAGATACCAGGACAAAATTAAATGTGCAGGAAGAGATTTCTTGGGGAAAATACCTGTAAAGAAGAAAAGGGAGGGAGTGTAGAAAGTAGGGGAAACTATCAGATGTGCTGGAATGAGCCATTCCTGAGACATGAAAGAAGGAGGATTGGTTGGCAAGAGTCTCTAATGGTAGCAGAGATATAGGATCATTTCAACCTGGCCAACGGAGACACCTAGAAGCGGAGTTGCCCAGTTAAGGAATGCTGAGACTCTCAGAAAGGGATCTGCATTGCACTACCACTGTGCTCAGTCATTAGCCTTAAGCAACTAACTGGAATATGGACTGGGCTCCAATGTTGGTAAATCCAGAAAAACAATGGTTGGAGTCATAATTCAATTATGCTCTGGCAGCAGAATGCTAGAGAGAGCATTCTCTTCACAACACATCCAGTCTACTGAAATTTTAAATCATTCTCATGCAAGCTTCCTATGGATAAAACCAATGAACTCTTTAGTTCTTAATTTTCTTGTTTTTTCTACTGCGTTTGACACTAGACCACTACCTCCTTGAAGTCATCATCATTGATTTCTGTGACACTACACTTTCCAGATTTTTCTCTTAAATCTCTAACTCCCCCTTAGGAGGTTCCTGCTCTAAGAACCATAGCTACAACTCCCCTTCCCATATTTCCAAAATCGGTAAATGTTACTACTAAAGATGAGAGAAGCTTCAAACTATACTATATCATTACAAAATACCATAACAAAATACCACATAACAAAATACCACAGACTAGTTTGCTTAAACATAAGAAATTAATTTTCTTAAATGTGCTGGCCAATTCAGCTCCTGGCTAGGGCTCTTTCTGACATGCATACTTTCACCTTCTCTCTATGTCTCACATGGCCTTTCTTCTGGTCATCCATAGAGAGAGATAGGGAGAGCTCTGATGTCCTTTCCTCTTCTTAAAAAGACATCAGTTCTATAGGCTTTATACCCCATCTTTATGACCTCATTTAACTGTAGTGACATCCATAATATCCATATCCCCAAATACAGTGACGTTGGGGCTTAGGGTCTCAATATACAGATTTGAAGGGGACACAATTTGGTCCAAAACACTTTGATTTTAACATCATACTTTCTTACCACCCGCATTTATTATAATGGAGCTTCCCAGGTAGCACAGTGGTAAGGAACCTGCTGTCAACGTGGTCAGAGAATGCCTTATTCTGTTACATGTGTATTGCAACTGTCCTGTTTCTCTCTTTTGCTAGATAAAGGAAATACGGTGATTGGAATTATATCTATGATGTGCATTATTACCACAATGGAGATATAATAGTCAATAAATTATGCCAAAATCCATTTTAATAGTATGATTTTGCAGATGTTGACTTCTCCTATCCCTCACTAGACATATATTCATTTATTTGAGCTACACATTAGAACAGCTGAGTCAGGTCCCTCATTCAATTATTAATTAATTCTAAAATCGTATGATAACCTCTTTAGCCCTCAGCATCTTCATCTGGGGATATGCCCTACATGTGAGTGTTGTCCTTCAGATGAGTTTCTTTCTAAGAAAAAAAAAAATATCCGGTGAACCACATGACCTTTAAAAGCCTCTACAGTTCTAAAATACATTTTTGCTGGCCTAGAAAATATTGAGCTAAGGTAGATAATGAGTGTGCACATTGGCATCACTCAGTTGCATCAAACAACTTTTTTACTATAATTTCCTTTTCACATAGTCTTCTTTGACTAATCCAATACTTAGTCATTCTTTTCCTTAGCTCTAGTTCCATGTTGACGTCATACTGACAGGTTATGTCTCTGAACTTCAGCCTCAGTTCTTGGAGCTCTCTAGCTTACCAATGAGCCAGGATTCTAGAGATGTGCTTAAGATATGTTAATTTCTCTTTCTCAGTTTCTCTATATGTAAAATGGGTATAGTAATAAGGTTTTCTACAGATGATTAAATGAATTAATTTTCTTAAAGTGCCTGGCACACAGCTTTATATAAAGCTGTCAATTATTATTATCAGTAAAGATTAGACCTTTGTTTCACTTACCCTGGCTTGATTTTTGGATTGACTACCTATCAACATGATAATCATAATTTTTCAACCGCTTTTTGTTTCTCTGTCTCTAGGCTATTAATGTTTTCCTAGTCATTAGGTACCATGAAACTTCAATGTATGTTTAATAATTCTATACTTCATGTTTCTCTTTGAATTAGAAACTTTTTTGTTACCAAAACAAAATGAAACAAAACAAAACACACCCTGGTTAATCTTTTTTGCTTCCAGCTTTTGCCCCCATGAATTCCTCTTTGTACCTCACTATCCTTTTACCCTGTAGAATACGTAGCACTTTAAGCTTAAGTAATATATGAAAAGTGCTTAGTGGAACTATCATTACTTTCTTGTATCTACATTGTAATGGCCGTGGCCTAAGATCATTGAACCCTCTCAAATACATTACAACTTTAAGGGAGGGAGAGTTTTCCTGCTGTTTGAAGATTTATTTAAAGATTTACTAATGATTATGTGGCAACTCTAGGACATTTAGGGATAGAATATAAGCCTCCAACTGAAAGGTTGTTGCCTACCATCAGGCAGCCCAGCAAAGCTCAGTTCTTCTGAGATGAGGACTATATTACCTAACATTCTGGAGGAGAAAGAAGAGAGGCTTTTAAAATACCCTACCAAGTTTGTAGAATCCTAAGAATTCAGCAGAAAAGACCAGATATACTAAATACTCCCTCCTACTTTCACCTCAGCTTGTACATACTCCCATTGCACCCGTAGGCAATATGGCATGAAAAGGCTCAGCAAGAAATATTCATTTGTAAAAGAAAAACAAATCATTATAGCAACACTCACTGGTCATTCTGTAGCAAATGTGCAATGCTCAGATTTTGTATTTTCCTGAAATAACATGCACATTTTAGGCATGAAATTATGATTGTTTGACTGTGAAATGCTGCACCCAAACACCATGTGGCTTTTAGCAGCATATCATCATATCAAGAACTATTTTTACCCTTTGGCGATTTTTCCTGCTTTGGCTCTGAGAGCTAGTCCATACGGTATTTGTATGTGGCATCAGTGGCAAAGATTTTTCAGAAGAGTAGATTTCTTATGTAGTACCATGCACCAGTGATAGCACAGAATCTAAAGCAGAAATTAAAATAACCTGGCTTCAGGTTCAACTGGCAAGAAATAAAGTCATAGTGTATATGAAAGAAGGAGAGAAAAAGATGAGAAAGGACTTAAAACATACTCTTCTGTTCTTTCTGACTTTCCTTAAAAATCATTTTACTTAAGTACCTACTAACTTTTAGAATATCAGAAAAACAATAAACAATTTACAATGCACATCCTACATTTCTTCCCCGTGTCTCTGGATCCTAGTGACAATGAACTTTGAGGAAAGCAGACAAAAATCTCTAGAACTTCAATGTATTTGCTGCCTTTCAGAAGCCTGGGAAGAAGAAAAGAGCAACTTTTTTTTACAAGATTTAAGCACATATTGGTCCCCTTCCAGAACGCAGACATGAAGCCATATAAGAAATATTTTGAAAAGACAACCAAAATTAGCCAAACTCTTTAAACTTCCAAACTGCTTGGAGCAAAAGTCTGTTTTAGTTTAATCCAAATTAGTTTGCAGACTTAACTAGAAAGAGGAGCTATAGGAAAATATGAGCTGGCTTAACGTTTGTGTCTTGTCTATAGCTACAAAGATGGCTTTTGTCTCTTCAAGAGACCGATCTGGTTACGGGGTTTTCAAAACATGCGATGAGATGAAGGTGTTACAATATTGAGCATGGATTCTTAAGTTTCAAAAAACTCAATTTGCATTGAAAATAAAATGAATATACTAATTCATATAAAATTTCTACCATCTTGTCCACTTTAAGAAAATAACAATGTTAGAAAGATTAATTAAGTTGGCATTATTTTGTACTCACCCAAAAGTATTGCTGTTTGACCTGGTGAGCTATTTCAAAAGCTGCATAAATCACTTTAAGGTCTACTGCTGTTAATCATATAATCTTCTCATAGTTACTCTAATAGTTACCTCTTTAAGGAGTTTCCAAGCACTATTGTTTTATAATAAAATGTTCCAGAGATTTTATACTAAACCGAAGCTCAACTTGTCCTTGCAGCCTAACTTGGTGCATATGTATTGCAAAGAAATTCCATTTTGTCAGTTGATTTATTGTTGTATCAAAAGAAATAAACTCTTGAACCCCAAGGGAGAAAAATTATGCTATTCCATTCTACTCATGACATTTCAGCATAGGCCAACAAATAACTGGAATTATTTTCTCAAGTGAGGAAACTGAAATAATCTTTTTCTTGAAAAGTAAAAATTTTGTCCTAATCAGTGTATTTATAAACTTTTAGTTGTAAAAATGCTCTTCCTTCAGACATTGATCAAGTTTCTTTTCCTAAGTGTATCTTTTCTAGGAAAGTGTTGCTATGTCATCTGTTCTTTAAAATTCGTCATTAAAATTAAGATGGAAGATACTAGGGAAAGAAACAAATGTGTGCATTTCCTTCTAACTAATTCTTTGAGTGCAATATCTGCTTGATGAGTGGATTTGGCTGAAGGAGTGCAACTGTCCCTGTCATTTTTGAACATATGTTTAAAGGTCTATGTGACAATAGCAGCAGCCCCAGGATTAAATAACATTGTGTTCATAGGCTTATGCATTCTTAAAATAAAAGAAATTAAAGTTCTCAATCATGAAAAGGAAGACCTGTTATGATCCTGTTTTAGAGAAGATGAGTCTGAGGCCCACAGAAATTGTGTGGTTTGCTCCCGATCACAAATCTGGTAGATGGCAGTCAGGACACTGAAACTATTCATTTAACTTCAAAGCCCATGGGTGAATGACCACACATTCCCATTCTTTTTTTTCTCTTGTGCCAGAGATTAGCCCACTGGCTACCTAATAAGCTAGGTTACCAAGACTGCCTTTAGTATGACTTTCTTTCAAGTTGTCATTTTTCTTCACTCCTCTCTTTCACTTTCCCCTATCAAATGGGGGAAATTTTCCATTAAAAATAGACGATGCCTTTCAGAAAACGTATTTGCCTGATAGCAAGGCAAATAGACTTGTGAGTTTCTACAGCCAATTCACTCAATTATGATCATCAAACAAAAGAAAGGGACAAGGAAAATCAAATGGAAATGCCTAAATTAAGATTCTCAGTATCCCCAAATGTGAATATCAAGAAAGACTATTCCAATGAAGAAAAGCACGTTAGTTCTCAAAAAGAGAATCGCAGTACTTGAAGTTGTTTCAATGTGTTATTCAGCTTTATGCTGTGAAGCCACTCACAGTACTGCAATTGTTTCCTCACTCAGCTACATATAAAATGTGTACTTAGGAATGCTTTATAAGACATTCAACAAAGTCTTTCTTATTTAATGCACTGATTAGAAGGGGCAAGCATTTCATTTTGGCACAGTGCAGCTCACTACCTCATTTCATCCTGTTTGAAATATTACTCAGAGTTCAGAATGCCAAGCTTTGAGCAGAGAAGAACAATGTGTGGTTTAAAAAGTAATAATAATAAAGTCAAATAACAATAGCTATGAAGAGAAGAGAGTGGAATAATGTAATTCTGGATTCTGTCTGACAGCAACTAGTTCGGGGGTAGGGGAAGGAGTCCCATGTTACCAAAACAGAATCTAAGAAAAATCCTGAGATTACTAAAGAAGCAAAGTTTAAATCTACCCTGTAGGAGTGAGGGTCAACCAAAACACTGTGTGACTAGATGAGAAAGACTCGAGGAAACTGTCTGTGAGAAGAGCTACTGGTGATGGGGAGGAGAAAGTTGCCAGACAGCCTAAAAACAAACCTGACCTTAATAGTGACCATGTTAAATGTATAATAGAAAACCTCATGGAGCAAAACCAGGACAGTGAAGAAAATGGGCAAAAACCACGTGGAGTCTAACAGAGTTTACATTAGATGCTTGAAATATGTGAGTGGTGCCCCCTGACATTTCTTGGTGTTCCAGAGATATGAGTTCTAGATGTTTCTCCAAAAAGGAAAAAAAATCTACATCTCCATGAATATAGAATGAGACCACGTACTGAAGCACACATCATGTTAGAAAATTGTGTTTGATGATGTCAGCCCCAAGCATCTTTAGAAGAAGAAATTATAAATCCAAACAAATTAAATGGTTGCTCAATGCCATCATTTAATGTGTAGTTACTGTTGGAGCTTGTAGTTGCTGGGCATGTATGTGCATAGCCAGGAAAATAATTTTTGTCCCTTCTTTCTAAATTGTATATTTCTTTTTTCATATGCTTACAATTCTGAAATATGAGTGTGTATGCACAATTAATGTGTACATTTTAAAAGAGTCATGTTTTACTTCATTTTCCTCTCACTCTTCTTGTATATTTCTACCTTTCCTTCCTTCCTTCTTCACTTTCTCTTTCTTTTCTCTCCTAAAGTGCTTCTGTAAAATATATGATCTGTCTTATATTCCTGAATCTTTTGGACAGGTACCTTCCAGATTGAGATCTAAGCCAATGAAATAGAATTCCAGTGAGTAGATTATGGACATGATGGAACTTTTGCAGGAATACCACTTCAAGTAGACCTAAAAACTTTTATTATTTAATTATTTCAAATCCTGTTAAACGTTAACTATGCAAAGACTAAAATACATCCTTTCTAACTATAAAGCCATATTTTTGTCACTCAGCCACATTAATTATTATAGTTTTCACCTGATAATTGTTTAGGATAGAGAAAAATACTATGACACTTCACTTACCTTTAAGTTCTGGTCAATACAAAGAAAATCAAAACTGTGTCAATATTTTGTGAATGTCAACAATGAAGACAGTTAACGTATCATAGACTAAGCTGTCAAGTGTTTTCACATACATTGGTGACAGATTCCAAAAGTAGGGATAGAGATTACTTCTGTGGACTAACTTTAAAAAAGAGTTATATGTGGTCAAATTAACAAAGAAATTCTATGTATATACTTGGCTATAACATTTTAGATTCTTATCAGTATGTTCATATGATACAAATCCTTTCTGGGAATCATCTCAACACAACTTCCTAAGGTAACTCATTATCTGAAAGGAAGGTAGGTGAGGGAGGAACTAATCTATTTTTGTCTCTCTTTTTTTCATATTGGAATCTATATTTTAAGAATGTACATTTCCCTTGAAATTTGCTACTGGTTTGGCTGCAACCATTTTCAAGATGAGGATTATAGTTTATTAGCGGGTTTTTACAGCTATTAGAAAAACAAGACTGTTTTTCAAGCAGTTTTAAGGAAAAATAATCATCCTCTTTTCCTGATTTTAACAGTATAGGACACTATCAACTTATTAGATCATCAGTTCTAGTTGATAAGTCCAAATACTCTGTGTCCAATAAAAAGTACAACATTGAAATAGTGGTGGGAGGTTTATACTCATTCTAAAGAAAAATTTCTCCTAAAGATTTCATAAAACAGAGTATATGATACAACTTTTATGACAAAAGTTATCTTTTTTCCTTGCTTCATGTTCCAGACATAAAGAGAGAACATAATTGCAGCCACTCCTCATACATGTCAGATATCACATTTCTCCAAAGTCTTCTGCAAATGAAACAATACAGATCTATTAGTGTGATTATAACATGAGGTCATTCACCACTTTGTAATTGCTGCAGGTACGAATGATGTGTGAAATGAAAGCATCTGCAGTGCAAATAGAGCATAGGCAAGAATGTGCCATGTGCTAATTAGGTAACCATCTATTGATAAGACCCTAGGGAAACACAATAAAACAAAATCCCACAGTGCTCTGCAATCACAAACCACAAAATATTCCTAAGGAGTTCAAAAATATATCCACTAGTAAGTATAATCCTTTCCTCTCTTTAGATTCTCTCAACTCTATTCCCTGTGAGGATATACCCGCTTCTTTCTATTTCATCCTGTGCATTGCTAACAAGGCCCCAGCAGTCAAGAACCATCTGACTGCTATAAGAATTGTTCTGACATAGACATGTACTCTTGTGCTCATTGAGACCCCATGGACTGTAGCCCAACAGCTTCTTCTCTCCATGGGATTTCCCAGGCAAGAATACCAGAGTGGGTTGCTATTTCCTACCCCAGGAAATCTTCCAGACCCAGGGATCAAACCCTGCGTCTCTTGCATCTCCTGCATTGGCAGGGGCTTCTTTACCACTGCCCTACCTGGGAATCCCAAGAATTGTTCTACTCATTCATGTTAAATATTGAAAACTTAAAGAGTGAAAACTTAAACACTTTAAAGAGTGATGAATTTTGGTTTTATATTGTTTTCTTAACCATTCTATTAAAATGTTTCAAGAACAGGCCACATTGCTAAGGGTGGCAGGTCTCAGTTATCAAAACCTCAGTTGATGGGAATGAAAGGAATGGAGTTCATCTTACTTAAAGCAAACTCTTCCTTTGTTAATGCAATAATCCAAAAAGTTTAGAGCAAAATATTATGTAGACAAAAAATAAAATATTTAACAAACTGAGCTCTTAACCAATTCTTAATATTCAGCTAAGATTTTATATGGATGAGCTGTAACTGAGGACTCTGACACTGAGCACTTGACATGAAATATATTGAACATTTGGCCAAATTAACCTGTAAAATGTTCTCTCTTCTCTGCTTCTATAATGCATTACTGAAAATATTTGTTTATTGTCTGCAGCACCCATTGGGATAGAAAGGATTTAATTCTATAAAGTTGCCTACCGAAAAGATTAATCTAATCATTCTGATTACCAACAATGGCAATTAATTTCTTCTATCATGATCCTTTTGCTATTTATATAGTATTTTATACTCATCTCACTTTCTTTTTGGGCTCAATATAATGTACTTCTTATAAAGTCACACTAGTAACAACAGCTGACTTGGGATTCATTTCTTGCTTTTCCTTTCACTGCTCTTTGTGATTCTTGCATGCATGCTAAGTCACTTCAGTCATGTCTGACTCTTTGAGATCCCATGGACCATAGCCTGCCAGGTTCCTCTGTCCATGGAATTCTCCAGGCAAGAATACTAGAGTGGATTGCCATGCCCTCTTCCAGGGGATTGTCCAGACCCAAGGATAAAACTTGTGTCTCTTATGTCTCTTGGATTGGCAGACGGGTTCTTTACCACTAGAGAAGTGGTTCTTTACCACCTGTGAAGTCTGATTTGTGACTCTTCTGTTCAGTTCAGTTCAGTCGCTCAGTCGTGTCTGACTCTTTGCAACCCCATGAATTGCAGCGTGCCAGGCTTCCCTGTCCATCACCCAAATTCATGTCCATCGAGTCGGTGATGCCATCCAGTCATCTCATCCTCTGTCGTCCCCTTCTCTTCCTGACCCCAATCCCTTCCAGCATCAGAGTCTTTTCCAATGAGTTAACTCTTCACATGAGGTAGCCAAAGTATTGGAGTTTCAGCTTTAGCATCAGTCCTTCCAAAGAACATCCAGGACTGATCTCCTTTAGAATGGACTGGTTGGATTCCTTGCAGTCCAAGGGACTCTCAAGAGTCTTCTCCAACACCACAGTTCAAAAACATCAATTCTTTGGTGCTCAGCTTTCTTCACAGTCCAACTCTCACATCCATACATGACCACTGGAAAAACCATAGCCTTGACTAGGCAGACCTTTGTTGGCAAAGTAATGTCTCTACACATGGACATCACCAGATGGTCAATACCAAAATCAGATTGATTATATTCTCTGTGACTCTTAAGTGATGTTAATAAAATGTGTCTTATGTGCTTCACACAACAGGTTCAGATTTTGGTAAACTTCAACTTAATTAGGAAGATTTGGCCATTCTGTTTCTTTTTTTTCTGCCAATCTTCTACTTGATGGGCTCCTCCTGATGCATTTTTGTAGCTTCTTGCCACTTAACATGTACTTAAGTAAACAGAATTCAGTAACTGCTTTTTATTCAATAGCATCAGTTTTTAGACTGTGAATGTGATTCCTGAGATGTTGGTTGTTAATGCAGATAGAATAACTTTATCCCTAAACTATTTTATAATTTTTGTATATGTCCACTTATAAGGCTTAATGATGTTTTTCTTTATTAAGAAATAGTGCCTACATGTGACAGCAATAGACAAGTTGCTGAGACATAGGTTAAAAGATACAGAGAATGTCATTGTTTATCATGGAGCTTGCACTGCAAGTAAAGGGAAAATCAACAAACAAATAGCCAAGAAACTTTTCAGGTAGTTATAAGTATTTGGAAGAAAATTAAGAGTGCAATGTGATAGTGAATGCAAATTTAGACTGAAGATTTCAGAAGTTATCTCTGAGGATGTGGTATTTATGCAAGATCAAAATGACACGAAGAAGTTAACTGTGATAAAATCTATGGGAAGAATATCCAAGTAAAATGAGGAGTTAGTGAAAAGGTCAAAGGGCAAATATAAGCTTATTTTCATTAGAAATTCCTAGAAGTTCTTAAGCCTGGAAATATGTGTGCAGTGTAGGATTTCAAAAGCTCTTTCAGGCTTCAGTGGGGGAGATCAAAGACTCAGAGTTTAAACAAGCTTATTAGCTGATTGTTAACAGTAGTTCAAACAACAGAAAACATCTTGAAACAGAAGTTTTTATTACTGTTGTTCAGTTGTTAAGTCATGTCCAACTCTTTGTGACCCCATGGACTACAGCACACCAGGCTTTCTTGTCCTTCACTGTCTCTCAGAGTTTGCTCAAACTCATGTTCATTGAGTCTATGATGTCATCCAACCATGTCATCCTCTGTTGCTCCCTTCTCCTCTTGTCTTCAATCTTTCCCAGAATCAGGGTCTTTTTCAATGAGTTGGCTCTTTGCATCAAGTGGCCAAAGTATTGGAGCTTTAGCATCAGTCCTTCTAATAAATATTAAGGATTGATTTCCTTTAGGATTGACTGGTTTGATCTCCTTGCAGTCCAAGGGACTCCCAAGAGTCTTCTCCAACACTACAGTTTGAAAGCGTCAATTCTTCAGCATTCAGCCTTCTTTATGGTCCAACTCTCACATCCATACATGACTACTGGAAAAACCATAGTATTGACTATATGAACCTTTGTTGGCAAAGTGATGTCTCTGCTTTTTAATATGCTGTCTAGGTTGATCATAACTTTCCTTCCTTTGTTGTGCAGAAGCTTTTAATTTTAATTAGATCCCATTTGTTTATTTTTGCTTTTATTTCCAGTATTCTGGCAGGTGGATCATAGAGGATCCTGCTGTGATTTATGTCAGAGAGTGTTTTGCCTATGTTCTCCTCTAGGAGTTTTATAGTTTCTTGTCTTACGTTTAGACCTTTAATCCATTTTGAGTTTATTTTTGTGTATGGTGTTAGAAAGTGATCTAAAATTAAAAGCTTCTGCACAACAAAGGAAACTATAAGCAAGGTGAAAAGACAGCCTTCTGAATGGGAGAAAATAATAGCAAATGAAACAACTGACAAACAACTAATCTCAAAAATATACAAGCAGCTTATGCAGCTCAACTCCAGAAAAATAAATGACCCAATCAAAAAATGGGCCAAAGAACTAAATAGACACTTCTCCAAAGAAGACATACGAATGGCTAACAAACACATGAAAAGATGCTCAACATCACTCATTATCAGAGAAATGCAAATCAAAACCACAATGAGGTACCATTTCACACCAGTCAGAATGGCTGCAATCCAAAAGTCAACAAGCAATAAATGCTGGAGAGGGTGTAGAGAAAACAGAACCCTCTTACACTGTTGGTATGAATGCAAATTAGTACAGCCACTATGGAGAACAGTGTGGAGATTCCTTTAAAAAATGCAAATAGAAATGCCTTATGATCCAGCCATCCCACTGCTGGGCATCCACACCAAGGAAACCAGAATTGAAAGAGACACGTGTACCCCAATGTTCATTGCGGCACTGTTTATAATAGCCAGGACATGGAAGCAACCTAGATGTCCATCAGCAGATGAATGGATAAGAAAGCTGTGGCACATATACACAATGGAGTATTACTCAGCTATTAAAAAGAATACATTTGAATCAGTTCTAATGAGGTGGATGACGCTGGAGCCGATTATACAGAGTGAAGTAAGCCAGAAAGAAAAACAATACAGTATACTTTAAATATTTAGTCTCTGCATCAGCACAGGAAGCCAGGACATAGCACTGAAACTCACTTTTCTCATCTATGAAATAGGAAGACTAGTGGTAATATCTGTTTTACAGGGATGTTCTAATAATGGATAGTTACAGCTCCCTTGTCAGCTATGTGATAGTTGCTTCTATCTCAAAAAAGGTGATGTATTTTGTCAGTGGGCAGGTAGCTACTTTCCATGTCTCTGCCAGCCTTTCTGTGAGAACAGAGCAGGCAGTAGAACAGATTAGTGAGATTTTGGATATGCAAATTAACCTGAGTCATTGTGGGTATCAAATGGGTGCCAGTGGGGGTACCAAAGAAAGGTGATAGGAGGACTTTGAAGGACATGGGCAGATAAGCAACAAGGGTGGAATACCAATGGTGGATAGCAGGGTATCTTGTTTGCAAACAGGAAACTGAGATTCATTGCTTTGCCCCAAAACTTACATACATATTCTAAGGTTTGAAAAAAGTTAAGGATGAGGCGCTGGAACTTGAAACAAGAAGTGATCATGAAAATATAAGTTCTTCCCTTCCATCTGGAGATTTGTAGTGATCTTGGGAAAGACTCCAGTCTGCCTTAAATGGATTGATTCCAATTCATTTTACTCTCAAGGAATAAAAGGAATCTCCGTGAATACATTGATCAAATAATACATGGGAGAACACAAGACAAACACATGTTTTAGACAAATCTCATTTATTGCTTTTGCATGTTCCTCTTAAATAATTTGTAATGGTGATTCCAAGAGGTTTCCTTTATTTAAACCTTTTATAACTGTTTAAAATTTAAATTATTAATTGTCAGGCTCCTGTCCTATAAAACTGCTTTAACCCTTAGGAAATAATAAGAATAAACACTTCCACATTCTAGAATCTTATAGCACTATTCAAATAAAAGCATATTTAGGACATAGACAGAGCCATGTCAAAGCCCCAAGACAGTTTCCTATCACTACAGTTAATTGTGCTCTTAGACTGACTAAGAACCACTCAGATAGAACCATTCAAATGTCATTTTCAGAGAAGGTTCTGTTTTCATTTACTGGCCTTATGTATTGGCTAGAAGTTGTTCTGCATGCCTTTTGTTTGACTCTATGCCCCCTTGAAAGTCTGTCCAAGTAACTGCTTCATTAATAGAAGATTGTTTGATATTGAATATCTTCATGTAGTTTAACAATCTTCTAAAAGCAATAAGTTCGTTAGTGATATCAAATCGCACCATCATAGCACCTGTAATAGAAAACACATGTAAAAAATAGTTCCCGTGCCATCTCTATATTGGAAATGCTTCTCTTAATATGCATTATTTTGAAAGAATGCACTGGTTAATATATAGTTTTGTTAAAATAAATGTGCACTGCATTTAGATAAGTGGAACTCCATGAAAATGATGCTTTGGCTACAATGGGCACCACTGGAATTTAAATGAACTCCAAAAATCCTCATTGAATCTCTTCCCTTAAATACAGGTAAATGTACAATGCATCACTTATTCTCCAAGTAACTTTTCCTGATAATATTTCTTTAATGAAGATCAAGAAGCAAAACACAGATTGTCATTACCATATTTTCTATATTTCATTTGTTCTTTTTAAAATCATGGCTAATGTTAAAACATGGTGATTTTCCCTGCCTAGTTAAAAGATATATCTTCTAAGCATAGAGATATTTGGCATTTTAATGTTTCTTATCAGCAATACCATACAACCAAGTAAGCCTGGTTAACTTTTCATGTTTAGAGTCAGCAACGTGGGTATTATTTTTTTTTTTGTTCATATGATATGGGATAACAGGTATCCTTTTTTGAAGGGATAATTTTTGTCCAGCAAGTAACATTAACTGTCAAGGATGATCTATAATGTGTCTCGCCTTTGAACTTTCATTTTAAAGAGAAAAGTAATTTCTATAAAAGAAAACTTTCTTTAATACATTGAAATATATTTCATTTGAAAAGGATTAAGCCAGAGGTACAGACATGAACTTGGGAACTTGGGAAAACTCTGGGAGATGTTGAGGGACAAGGAAGCCTAGCATTTTGCAGTTCATGGGGTCTCAAAGAGTTGGATACATCTTGGTGAATGAACAATAAAAATAACAACAAATGCTTGGGACTGTAGTGTACTAGAAACAATGCATTTAACACACTTAATTAGAATGACACTTTAGACTTTAGCAATTCTCTCTTCTCTCTTCTCTTAGAGCAAATTCTTCTCTAAGAGAGAATTTTAGCAATTCTCTCTTCTCTAAACAGCATCCCCTTCTTATCCTTCACACCAGAACTGAGTCTTCATCCCTTGATGAGGTTATACTATTTGAAATGAGTAAACATTTGCACTTTTTTTTATGATTGTTAATCAATGCATGTTCATGGAGTCATAATTAGTAAGGTACATGAATGTGTATTAGGAAATACAGCCATAATTTGAAAAATAAACCCAAACAGCATATCACATCTCTGCAAAGGACCTTATCTTCCAGAGGAACAGCTCCCTAGGCTGAGACCTTCACAGACCTGGAATACAAACCATTTTGCACTATGGTTCCATCTCAAATGTCTATTCATAGTAGAGCTTTCCGAGGGTAAATACATATCTCCTCCCACATTTGAAATGAATGTCTTACACATATAATCAGCAAAAAAAAAAATTATTTGGAAGAAAATTACATATGATAATACATTAAGTTTATTTTAGTACAAAAATTTAAATACTGTTCAGTAAGGCTACATATGTGTGCATTCAGAGTCCTTATATTCCAAGCTTGTGTGTCTGTCTTCTAGTTATTGGAATGACTTATTATGCAAGTATACAAGTGTGTGTGCCTTGTTCAGTTCAGTTCAGTCGCGCAGTCGTGTCCGACTATTTGCGACCCCATGAATCGCAGTACGCCAGGCCTACATCTATGTTCATCAGTGATATTGGCCTGTAGTTTTCTTTTTTTGTGGCATCTTTGTCAGGTTTTGGTATTAGGGTGAACTGATTACGTATGTAAATATTACCTACTCAAGAATTTTTTTTGGAAAAGTAGAACCAAGACAAAGGAAATAAATGCTTTTAACGGACGTTTTCAAGAATACTGCTTAACTTTTCCTAAAGCTGACTCTGGTAAGAGAAAGATTCTCTTGGTTGAACATGGACACGAGACTCTGGAATGGTCTTGGCCAGGCCTCCCTGCCTCTCTCAGGTGCTTTGGGCCCCAGGCCCCCTTGCAGCTCTGTGTGAACTCAAAGACCCTATTCCTCACATATCAAGAAGGATACATTTCTGAGCAGAAGCTCTGAGTTAAAAAAAGAATACCCTCTTTTCACCCAAAGGCAGGACATCCCTGTTACATAGTATTTAGGAACTCACAGAAGCAGAACCAAATGCTTTAAATGGCTAAAAGTCAGTTCTCTTTTTACCTATTTAATTTTTTTTAGTGGTAAGATACAAGTTCCTAATTTTTCTTAGCCTCTAAGATCCTAGCTCCACTGTTTCTCAAAAAATAGATGAAACCAAGTTCCTAAAACATCTCCATCTGACCACATGAAAGGAAAAATGACTCACATCCTGAAAGAATATGTTAAACATCTAGTGTCTGTACTTACCTCTAAAATATATTATAAAGTTCGGGGACAATACAAAACTTTTAAAAGGACTAAACTGTATCATGTGTAAGGCTCTATCCCTTTCTGCTTTCCCTCTCAAGATTGGCCAGATTGGTTGGCCTGCTGCACAGGAACCTAGGATTCCTTGTATTTGGGGAAAGAGCCTAGCACCAGGGGCTTCTCACTGCTGAGTCATACTTCTAGGGTAAGATGGCAAAGACCTCTGCTATTATCTGTTCCTGGGGTTTTCTAGCTGAGCTGCTCAGAGCCTGTACTGGCTTCACTCTAGCTTATATATATTTGTATTTGTAAATTTTTATTTACATATTTTTGTTGTGCTGGGTCTTTGTTGCTGCACACAGGCTTTCTCTAGTTTTGGCCCTGCGTTGGCAGGTGGATTCTTAACCACTGGACCACCAGGGAAGTCCCTATATATATGTCTTTTATGTTGTGTACAGTTGACCTTTGAACAATGCAGAGGTTAGGGGCACTAACCCTCCATGCTGTTGAAAATCTACCTATAACTTGACAGTTGGCCTTCCAAATCCAAGTATTCAACCAGTCAAGGACAGTGTGGTACTGTAATATTATTGAAAAAAAAATCCACACATAAGTGGACCACACATTTCAAACCCATGTTTTTCAAGGGTCAACTATATATGTATATTTATTTTATGTGTGTGTGTGTGTTTATTGAGCTCCCCTCTGAATATTAACAATAAATTCTGCAGGAATGGGATAGGGGTTGAAAGTCAGTGATTTAGTCCAATTTATTCATTGCACTGATGAAAAACCCCAGGCCCAGAGAAGTGATTTCGTCTAATTTAGCTTAATCTCTTTCCTTATCTGAGGCAGGTTCTACCATACTACTATTACTATTACTACTACTGCTTTTGCTGCTATTACTGATATGATAAACACACACCAATGACCTTGTACTTAAGCCATTTTTCTCCATATCAGTTATTCTTCAAACTTCTTCACCCATTCAGCCTACTATGACCTCACCTCAAGTCTCAGCTCAACTGCTAAACTTTTATCCATGAAATCTCCCCAGTCTGCCACATCTAAGCCAACCCATTCACACTGCCTATCTTCCTTCTTATAGCTGTGCCTCTGCTGGAGCACTCTACACATTATGGTTATGAATTGCTTATATGTCCATTTCCTCCTTCAGGCTGCAAGCAGCTTAAAAAATACGTTCCGTGTCTCATCTATGTGGCATCTCTGCCCATCAGAGTGCCTGGCATACAGTAGGTGTTGAATAAGTGTTGATCAATCAAAAGAGTGACTGAGTGAATCGCACCTAGTCCATTGCTTTGGCTTTTACACATTCCAGGAACATGCCTATGGGGGAAGGTTCCCCCACATTCCTTGAGCTTTCTTAACGGAGCTAAATTCAAAATATTTGTGTCCCTTGTTTGATGGCTTAGCCTAACATCTAAAGAACAGACCTGAAAGTTGGGAAAAGAATGAAAGGTAATAAAGCAAAATGGCACAATTTCAGAAGAATGTAAAAATCCATGTTACAGTCTTTTGGCAAACCCTGTCTAGAGGATTGTCTATTGAGAAATTCACTCTTTCCCTTGGATCTCTAGAAAATTCACTCACAAGATACTTCTGATTCCTCTTTTCTACCCTGGAAGCCCAAACTTCTCCTTAGTGGTTTTAGTAGAGCAGAAGATGTGGTAAACTGTTTTCACATATTCTATCAACTCTAAAATGCCATTGATTGTAAATTTCACCATTATTTTACGTTACTGTTGTTACTTAGTCACTCTGTGTCCAACTCTTTTGCAACCCCGTGGACTGTAGCCAGGCTCCCTTGTCATGGGATTTCCCAGATAAGAATACTGGAGTGGGTTGCTGTTTCTGTCTCCAGGGGATCTTCCTGATCCAGGGATTGAACCCAAGTCTCCTGCATTGCGGGTGGATTCTTTACTGCTGAGCCACTGGGGAAGCCCTTATTTTACATACCATGAAATAAACAAACAAACAAAATCTCTGCCAGTTAAAACATGATATGATATGATTTCGGAGATTTTAAATTATGAAAGTATCTTATAATAAATTGATGAAATGTGTATATTAACATTACAGGTTGTTTTTTGGACAATATCAAAAGTTTTGTGGGTCTTGGTCTCATCTGTTACATGAGTGGTTTGGAAACAACGAGCTCTGAAAACCCTTCTGGTCCCAACATCCTTGAGTTCTGTGATGTCACGGAAGGATGTTCTTGACTGGGCATCATTTGTTGTGTAATAACCACCAAGATGGGGCTTCCATCCAGATTCCTTCTATACTTTCCTCTTTAAAAGTTGAGATTCTTCACTGCAGTGTCCTCCCCAGGACTGGTCCCTCCCACCCACATCATCGAAAGAGGCTTCAGAATGTCTCACCTTGATAAGAACAAATGTACCTATTAGAGGTTGAGGAATCTGGCTTACACATTGGAAGGGAGCAATGCTTGCCAACTATAACACCTTCAAGAATCACTCCTAGAGACACAAAGCTTTGACTCTAAAACTGGCCAATAGTAGACTGACCATACATCCTGGCTTGCCCCAGACTGTCCTGGTTAACTCATTTGTCCCAGTGTTGTTATTAACACTTCCCCCTACAGTTCAAGTATAAAGACCAATCAGGGAAGTGACTGAGGAAGAGTGGTTACCAGTGTCACTTTGGCTAATAATGGCACTGAATGGTTTGAAAATCACTAATCTCAGGGCCATTGTTAGCATCTAGTTAGCCAGTACCAGGTGCTGATGCTTGGATATGAGCCCTGGGGTATCTCAGAATTAAAGCAAGAAATGTCAACAAGGTAACTGACTCAACAGTTAGGACAACCCTTACCCACCTTATCCTTTAATGAAAGTTAAGTGCTTCCTTGATTTTTGTACTTTTTTCCACACTTGAATGATTCTGAATTTTATCGTCTTGCAGTCAGTAACAGCTTACAATTAAGGAAATCTAATAATTTTTTCTTCTTAAGATCTGACTCCCACCCACCTCCTTTACAAATTGAAACTAAGGCTGGGAGGGTAGAACCAGTAGGGTCTTTAGGGTATAAAGATTTTATTCGGGCATTTATCACTCTTTTTTCCTGCTTCTTCCCACCAGGAGAAATTGCTTCAGTGCAAGGAACAGCATTTGACCTGAGGAAGCCAGTGGAGCTTGGAAAACACCTGCAGGAGTTCCACGTGAATGGCTTTGACCACAATTTCTGTCTGAAGGGATCTAAAGAAAAGTGTTTCTGTGCACGGTAGGTACTTTTCATTTGCTGCCTCTGTTGGGAAGAGATCCCAACTCCTATTCGGGGAGCTTTTCCTCTGGCCCTATTAATGCCAGTTACTATGCTGCAGGGGACTGTCTCCCACAACTCAAGTGTCTTTTCAAAGTCCTGTTCCACGGGTGACTTCACCCCCGCCCCCCATCTGCCTTTATCCCTGCCTGGCATTCTGTCTCTTTGTCTCCTCTCTCCCCGTCTCTGCCCCATCTCTCAGGCCTTTTTTTCTTCCACTAGAAGCGCCAGTTCCTCCTGACTAAAGTCACGTCTGCTTTCCTTGAACTTCCGGAGTCCTTTCTCCTTTCTTGACTCATGATGTATGCTCTGCTTCTTTGCAGGGAAGGCTGGAGGTTCCGTTTCCCCTATAGCGCTCCCTACCTCCAGCCTGTCTGATAGGCATCTGTGTCCACACTGTCCTTCTCACTAAATTCCGAGTGCTTCACATCATCTCATCTTTGTGAATCCCTCTCTCTACCTTGACACCTAACACCATGCTTGGCACCAGCACGTAATCAATACATGTTTCTACAATGGACAGACCTTAAATAAAGCAGAGGAAATGACTGCAGCTCTAATAGAAACAGAAAGAACTTGAGAAGCCTTCTCTCCCTCAGAGCACCAGCACCAACCCCAGCCGTGTTCCTCTACCTCCTGCCCACTCTCCTCTGTGCCTGCTATTCACGTCCCTCTCCAGACGGCCTCCACCTGAGGAGGAGAGCGGCTCCTGCCTTCTCCGGCTGTTCAATCCCTGGCCTTTCTCTTTCTAAACATCTTTCCCTGAACCTCATTGTGGGATGTTTTACCTTGAGAAGGCTATGAGAGACCTAGCCTTATGTATATCCCTTTGACCCCAAATATAAGACCAAGTAGGTACTCTCTCCTCTGTAGAGGCTTTTCTTTTTTTTTTAAAAAAGGGACCAGTCTAGCAGCCTATTCTGGGGGGATAGCTGACTAAGGAGCTCCCTGCCTGCTCTAGCCCCAGGGCGGCAGGTAGTTTAACTTAGAAAAGCATCTCTTCTCTTTCAAATGACATAATTGGTTGTCTTGTCAGACCAAGCGGAGAGCTCCAACGCCTTATGAGAAATTATTCCAGTCTCCCCCCAGAGCCCTAAAGCTGCCTCTGTCCAACCTGGCCCCCTGACACACACAAATGTAGCTGACTAGGAGGAGTCGCTTTTGCCTTCCCCAAGGAAGCCAAACTCAGAGTGGGAAGGTGCTACTGCGAATCCTCAAAACCCTCTACTTAAAAAAAAAAAGAATGCAAACCACCTACTTACACCTCCCCTGAGAGGCTGCGAGAATCTCCTACCATGCTCTTCTGTATCCTGCCTGGCTGCGTGGCTAGGTCTGACTCCTATCTCAAAGCTGCTTCCAGCTTCTCCCTGTCTGCTTTTTCACCCTGGACCTATGTATACCTGGTCTGGCTTTATCTCTAGGGTCCATCATGCTGGAAGCGGGCGGGTACTGGAAGTGTACACCACCCAACCTGGGGTCCAGTTTTACACGGGCAACTTCCTGGATGGCACGCTGAAGGGCAAGAGTGGAGCAGTCTACCCCAAGCACTCCGGATTCTGCCTTGAGACTCAGTGCTGGCCTGATGCAGTCAATCAGGTAAGTCCACAAGCCAGCTTGTTAGAGTGGTGGTATGTCCAAGGTCATACCAGATGACAGAGATCATAACACCCAAGTCAGATCTGTATGACTCAAAAGTCTATGTGCGTTCTCTTTTCCAAGTCAAGATAAACATAGGAAATACTTAGCCATGTTACTCACATGGCATTCACATGTTAAAAAAAAACCTTTATTTTGTACCTTCAAAGCCTTTATTCAGTTTAACCTTTCTCCTTATGAATATTTACTTATTTTATACAACCACACTGTTAAGATGATCCTCCAAAGCTTCTCATCCTTTCGCTTCCTCCTTTCTTTTCCAGCTATTGCCTAGAGTAATGCTCCTCAAAGTTTAAGCCCATAATAAGACACTTGCAGCCTGCCCCAGAATGTAAATCAACCCCTCTTCTTTCATTAAGAAAGTCTTGCTGTGACAAAGTGTGTTTAGTGATGTGGTTGATTTTCATCCTGGTTCAAGTTCATCTCATTGCAAACCAATAATAAATGGTTCTTACCCTGGCAACTGGTTCACATTAGAACTGGTCAGAGACCAGTCCAGAAGCCATCCTGAATGGTTAAGGGTGCAACCTGGGTTGGCAAGGTGTAACCTGTATTGTTTTCCTCTTCACAGCCCCACTTTCCTCCTGTGTTGCTGAAGCCTGGTGAGGAGTATGACCATACCACTTGGTTCAAGTTTTCTGTGGCTTAAGGAAATGTAAAGATATGTCCTCCTCCAAGGCCAGGCTGAGAGCCCCTTTAGCAGCCTGATTCTCCTATGAAGAGATGAGTTGAAGATTTAGAGGCTTTCAAAGTGATCCTGTGATTTAAAATCATACAAATGGTAGCAGTCAGGGTAGTCAGGTCTGAATATTGATTTCCTTCCCAAAGACTGGCTCCAGGCCAGGTCTAATGACCAGCTCTCCTCTCTGTGAAGTGAAGGGGACCCAACCACCAATGTCATCCATCATTCAGCCTTGATCCTAGCCCAGAAGTGGCAGCTGGGCTCCATGCGTTGGCTCCATCTGTCCATTCTCTTTCTTTTCTACTTTCCACCCTTTCTTTCTTTGATCCTACTCAATCCTTTTTTCCCCCTCCTTCTCTAGCTCACATCACCTTGCCCTATGCATCCTATAGAGTTTTCAGGTTGCTCAGCTCATTCAGCCTGCTGGCAGAGGGACCCTGTCTGCCTCAATAAGGGAACAGATGATGGAGACGTGAGTCAGTTGAGGCTTAGAGGGGCTAAATGACTCACCTAAAGACACCGAACTAGGAAAAATTTTAACCAAGACTCTAAGTCGGGTGATTTGCATGAAAAACATGCAAATTCAAGTCCCCTTCTTTGCCTCCACTGCAGTCTTGAGGAGCATCCCTAGCATCCACTGATGGGCACAGAGTCTAATCCTTACTGTTAGCCAGGCTTTCTTCCCAAATTCACTTTTATAAAAAGAAGCATGAGTCTGTTTCAGCTTTACAGTTGATGTGATTTAAAGTGCAAGATCAAAATGTCCAGAAAGAATCTGTAAATTTGATTCTCTGCCTTCACAATTAACTGAGAAGGCCAGTTCAGCAAGGCATAGGAAGGAAGTCACTGGAGACAGGAGCTGTGTTAGTGTGAGGAGAGGGCCTTAACTGAGAGAACTACCAATTGCACTGGAGAGCACATGTTGTGTTATATAGATCAGCCTGGGCTTCCCACCTTTCCTAATTGAATCATCAGTGATGGGTTTGGGTTGGTGGCTTTTAAAGAAATGTATCTTATACTATTATACATTAATAATCAGTTTAAATAAAATCAAAATATGCACTTTCAAAAAAACTCCCAGTGTCTTCATTCGGTCAGGTGTGAACCTTTGGGAAATGGATCAAATATAAACCGTGTGTTTTGGATTCTACTATGCTCTCCAGCCCCAGCCCTAGCTGGGAATACTATCTAACTAGCAGCCTGTGGAGCTTCCTATACACTTCCCTTTCTCTTTGTTGTTCAGTTGCTAAGCCGAGTTTGACTCTCTGGGCCCATGGACTGTAGCACACCAGGCTACAGTATCCTCTAGAAGAGTACAGTACCCTCCACTATCTCCTGGAGTTTGCTCCAATTCATGTCCATTGAGTCGGTGATGCTATCTAATCATCTCATCCCCTGCCACCCCTTGAAGATAATGTTTATTTTTTAATTCACTTTGACATGAATTTTCTGAGCACTTAACAGTTCTCTCCTGGGTCTTTTAAGCAGTTCAAGAGGTGATGTCCAAGCTGTAGTATGTTCCTTAGGAACATCACAAATCTCTTTGGGGAAAACAAGACTAACAGGAACAATCAGATGATGTAGAATTGCACCTTGGCAGAGCTGGGAGCCCTGAGCACTGACTTTGCTCCTGGCTTTTGCTACATGCGCAAACAGTCTAATTTCACTTGGCCTGTTTTCTCACCTCTGAGGCAAAGGGAACAGACTGTAATTATCTGGAAGAGGAGTATAAGTCTGCAGGCAGAAACTAAAGCTGGCCAGTAGTACAACTAATGTGAGTTGGTGAAAACCAACCATGGTATTATTTGGTATGGAAAACACCATATATTATAGAATTATTAAAGACTGTTGAAAATGTAAATATCTACTCAAAGGCAACTCCCACCAAGAGTAAGTCTCCAGGTCCCCAGAAGTCCATGCCTTCTTTACCATACATCCCCCCACCCACGACCAAACTAGTGCGGTATTATTCTGAGTTCTTTCATAGGTGAGCATATTATTGACTTCAGTTCAAAGATCTATGGATTCCTTTGTTTCAAATTCATGACACAAGTTCTTATCACTGACTGAGATTTTCATTTTTCCAGTTCCCACCCATTTTGCCTAACAAGGTAAGATTTAACATTAAATAATTTGCATGATCACTGCTATAAAGTCTAAGATGCATGCTATGGACGTTGAACTGTTGTGACTGTTAGGTGACCGATGACAAGTTCAATCTCTGAAGACTAAAGGAAACTAGCTAGCATCAATGAATAAATGGATCATTTGCAAAAAGTAGAACATGAAAAACCACCAGCAGAAAACAGAAAGCACCGCATATACCCTGCTCCCTAGCCAGTCCCATCACGTTATAACCGATAGCTGTTTAAAACCAAACAATGGAATCAGAAGTTTGCAATGGGCTTTTTTTAAAAAATATTTATTTATTTGGCTGCTCCAGGTCTTAGCTGCATGCAGCATGTGGGATCTTTGATCTTTGTTGTGGCATGTGGGATCTAGTTCCCTGGGCTATTTGGAGAGTTTGGACAGGACTGCATTCCTTTTCCAATCGAGGAATTTTTATCTTCTCCTTTTTAAGTTCCAGCTTCTCGAATTCAATTATTCAAATCATAATGAATGTCTCAGATGATCTGGGTAGCACTGCCAGCTGTGGCTAAGTGAGGTCAGCAAACTCTCTCCTCAAAAAAGCAACCATAATGTAGAAAAAAACTGAGACAAACAAGTTTGTCACTCTGGCAACTAACCCAAAACATACAAGACATGGTTGTTTGAAAAACTACTGAACTTTGAGTAGAAACTGTAAGATTGTGGCATCCTTGCCTGGGGCTGCTCCCCTTCCCTTTACTTCCCCAGTTCACTTGCAGTGAGCTTCTGCCAGGGCGAAACAGAGCATGGAGACCAGGAGACTGCTACTGCTATGGTTTCGGGGATGGGAGGGTTCTCTCAGTTTGGAGTGGCAGGTGATATCCATACCCAACTGCTTTGTTAATAAAAACAGTGATCTTGGTGCTCTATAAGCAGGGAGGCTGATGGCTCTACTAGCCTGAGGTTGCAACTGTGGTTGGAATAAGCACACTTCTTCGGGTGATCAGAGGCTATACATGCACAGCAAAGACCAGAGGGGGTCAAGCTATTCACACACACCCTCCTGGCCAACTGTGATGCAGCAGGCACACGCATAGGAAATTAAAAGGACTTAGCAAAAAGCAAAAACAAAAACAGATTTGAAAAAATGTCTAAACACTGAATCCACTCCCTACCTTCACATTAAATAATTTTAATGTGATCCATCAGCAGAGGACAATAATCTGGGTTGAAATGCGTGAGCACTGCTACCCAGTTGCTGACCACTGAGCCAGCTATGCAGACGCAGGGCAACCCCTACAAAGCTGAGCTTCAAAATAAACACAAGAGTGTTCTTTTAGAAATAGCCAAAATACTGAATAGAGATTATAAAAAAAGGAACCAAGCAAGCAAAATTCTGAGGTTGAAAGGTACAATAACCAATGACAGTTCCAACTACAGAGGCTCAGAAGCAAATTTAAAATGGCAGGGGAAAAAAATAAGTGAACCTGAAGACAGAAAAAATTTGAAAGCAAGAGGAAAAAAGTCTCGTCACTACAGGAGACCACCAATACAATTAACATCTGACTTTTTGCCTGCAACAGAGGGCAGGAGGCAGTAAAGGGCACAATCAATGTGCTTAACCCCCAAATTACCCTTCAAATGCAGAAGTGGGATAAAAACATTTCCAGATAAAGAATCAGAAAACTCACTGCTAGCAGAACTACTTACAAGAAATACTAGAGGAAGTCTTCCTTTAATGCTGCAAGGGAATTAGTAACTCAAACCCATGGAAAGAAAGGAAAAATACCAGAAACGGTAAATTTCTCATCTTTTCTTTAAAAGACAGAAAGTTGTATGAGACAATAATTAAACACCATGTCACCGAGTTTGTGACATGTAATATAACACAGGGAGGGAAGTTTGGGAAAAGAAAATATACTGGAGCAAAATTTCTGGATTTTACCAGACTATTAATCTGAATGAGATTGTGATAAATTAAGATCCAGCTGTATAGTTAAAGCTATGGTTTTTCCAGTAATCATGTACGGATGTGAGTTGGACCATAAAGAAAGCTGAGCGCCAAAGAATTGATGCTTTTGAACTATGGTGTTGGAGAAAACTCTTGAGAGTCCCTTGGACTGCAAGATCCAACCAGTCCATCCTAAAGGAAATCAGTCTTGAATATTCCTTGGAAGGACTCATACTAAAGCTGAAACTCCAATACTTTGGCCACCTGATTTGAAGAACTGACTCACTGGAAAAGACCCTCATGTTGGGAAAGATTGAAGGCAGGAGGAGAAGGGGACAACAGAGGATGAGATGGTTGGACGGCATCACTAACTTGATGGACCTGAGTTTGAGCAAGATCCGGGAGATGGTGAAGGACAGGGAAGGATGGTGTGCTGCAGTTCTTGGGGTCACAAAGAGTTGGACACAACTGTGTGACTGAACAGTAACAAGATATAACCATTTAGGAGATAACTAAAAAATACAGTTTTAAAAAATCAAGAGGAATTTGAATAATACACTAAAAAAAATTTAATACAAACTGGTAAAAAGACAGGAGACATACAGAAAACAACAAACCCCAAATATAAACCCAACCATACTAATAATCATATATGTAGATGGCTGAAACAAACTAAAAGGCAGTTTGTAAGACTGACTTAAAAGTCAAGATCTAGCAACTACAGCTGACCTTTGAAGTGCCCCACCACCATGACCACCAAGTCAAAACCCCACATGTAACTACAGCCATCTGCATCTGTGGTTCTACATCTGCAAATCATGTAGGTATACAGAGTCTATTGAAAAAATATCCGTGTGTAAGTAGGCCATGCTGGCAACTGTCAGTCACTCAGTCGTGTCCAACTCTTCGTGACCCCATGCACTGTAGCCCACCAGGCTCCTCTGTCCATGGGATTCTCCAGGCAAAAATCCTGGAGTGGGTTGCCATTTCCTTCTCCAGGGGATCTTCCTGACCCGGGGATTGAACCTGGGCCTCCCGCATTGCAGGCAGACTCTTTACCGACTGAGCCACCAGGGAAGACCAGGCTGGTCAAACCCATGCTATTTAAGGGTCGACTGCATATGCACCAATAAGCTGCAAGTAAATAGATGAAAAAGGTATACCATAAAAACAGTAACCATAAAATAGGTAGAGTGGCTATATATTGTCAGAAAATCTGACTTTTAAACAAACAGTAATACTAGAGCTATTTGACAATAAAACAACACATCGCGAAGCTATAACAATTATAAATGTATTTGCATTAGAGCCTTAGATGCTTTGAAGCAATTATTGTGACCAGGGGCCATGTTTGGAGTTCACTTAGTGTTGGACAAAACCCAAACAGTTCTGATAAATACCCCTTCAAATTTCTTGAACAGAATGTTACCTTTTTAAAAAATGAGTATTTCTTTTGAGCACAGTGACCTCTAGTGGTACTAATATAAACTCCTTTTTCATTGAAAGGTTCCATTCCATAGGGTCAGTTGGTTAAAGGATCCTAGAGGATGTATTGTAGAATCCTCCTCTGAATCATGTGAGTGCTGCTAACTCTCTTATGATAATAGCAGTAAGCCAGGCCAGTCTGTCTAATAATGTTATAGTGAAGTAGGAGCTGGCTAAAACTAACCCCTTCAGCAGTTTTCAATTGTGGCATACAAGGGAGATTTTTTTAGAATATTAATGCTCAAGCTACCCTCAGCTATTTTGATTTCATTACACTGTTTTTAAAGCTCCCTGAGTGATCCTGATTTGTAACTAGGGATGAGAACCATTGGCCCTGGCATAAAGTAAAAAGCTTTCCTCATATAGTAATGAGTCTCCACATTCACTAATATTTTAAGTGCATTAGTGTGTTAGCTAGAATTTACTCTCTAGCTTCAGGAAGCACTTCAAGACTGAGCCAGAGAAACAATCTTCCCAGACCAAAAGTATGTCTTGTTAAGACCCCAGCAACCAGACTGACAATCCTGGCACCATTATGTTGAAGACTAAATAGTTAGAGAAATGTCAGGGAAGATCTCGCAGGCCTTGCATCATGGCAAAAAAAAAAAAAAAAGAGGTAAGTGTAAATCAGGGATTTGCAGACATTTTCTGTAAAGGGCAAGAGATGAAATGTTTTAAGCTTTGTGGCACTTAATCTGTTGCAATTACTCAGCTCAGCTACTCTAACACAAAATGTCACAGGGTACCCATTCTTAGGCAAAGAACTCATAACCTGTTATAGGGGCCCAGGTACTCTGGTGATGGTCCTCCTGACAATGACCAAGACAAACAGGCCTATCTCCCTTTACCTCTGCCACATCGATTATGTTTCTTTACAGCTAGACTTTTTGATCCTTGGTAGTGAAAAGGATTCATTTTCTAGAACCCAGATTTCTTGGAGGTATGTTATTAACCAAGATAAAAAGTCTTTTAATAGGATCACATCCAGCCTTCTTCAAGCTTCAGTCACTTAGATCCCAGGGAATCTAGAGGTGGATAAGACATAAACTTAGGTATCTGACTGTCATAAGAAATGGATGATTTGACATTCCTTATGTAGATTAGGCTGACTCACCTGGGCTCACCAGTTCTTGAAGAGGAGAGGAAGTAAGTTTGAACCTTTCCTAGCAGAGAATTTTCTGCACAGAAATTTTTTACTCTTTCTGAGCAGAACTCTCAGCTTCTCAGTGTTAACCCAGATGAGGCACAAACCTTGCATTAGAATTGCAGAGTAGAGCTGGGCATTGTAAACAGCAGCCTAAGGATCTATATCCCTTGCAAGCAGATGCAGACAGAAGTCTGATAGGCTACTAAACTGAAAATACGGGCTTTTAATTGAAATGGTGATCAATTTATAAAGACAGTTCTAATTTTGTTTGGTTTAATAGATTAGATTCATTCACTCATCCATGAAGTCATCAGATATGTAAGTGTTAATAAGTACTAGGCAGTGAAGAAACAGAACAAGGCACCTGCTGTCACAATGTGCCTTGCAATAGCACACCTGCAGAGAAGTAAGCAGGCGATTCCAGTGTTCTACTCTACAGGTCGGTGTGTTGAGAGCATGGGAACCTAAACCAGGCTTGAATACATGACAATTTACAGGACTTGGGGGAAAAACATGTATTTTACCACAAAATTAAACGATGTTGAGATATCATGTTTCAACACAAGATTGGTAAAAATCAACAACGTTGACAGCCCATCATGTTGCTATACCATATGTACCAAATGGGCAATGCTAGAGAGAAATAGGCCCTCCTATACATTTCCACCAGGACAAACAGTACCAGCAAAAATATAAATGCACAGATCTTCTGCCCCAGCAATTCAACTTCTAAGAATTATCCTAGATACATACACAGGGTTACATGTGTGACATACTGAGTAAGATTATTCACTGCAGCACTATAATAGTAATTAGAAACAGCTCTCACATCCATGAATACAAAACTGATTAAACTGCTATTACTTGTAGCTCAAAAACTCTCCAAGGAAAACAGGGAGTCCCTTCCAAGGCATACAAAGTCCTACACAATCTATAATCCTACACTCTCCTTCCTAAACCATCTCTTCCCTCTACTCACTGCCTCTTGGCCTCCTAGCCTCTAACTCAAACTACTTTAGGCCTTCACTGTACTGTGCCTCAGAAGTTGGTGTGGCTCTCACTTGTTCCAGTGTCACCACCAGAGGCCTCCTTAGACCAGTCCTTACACAAAAGCAACCAATCCCCTATCCTTCTCTATCATTATTCTCTGTATCATTTATTACCCACCTGGTGTTTGCTCCTTTCCTCTCCAGAACTTTTGCTCAATGAAGATAAAGACTGTTCACTTATATATTCCAAAGCTAATAGTACCTGGCACACTAAGGAGCACAAAAGTTTAATGCATAAATTATGCAACATCCAAGCAACTAATAGTATGCAACTTTTAAAAAGTGCCATTTTTACTTATGTAAAAGATAGACTAAGATATTTAATGAGAAAAACAAGGCTTATGTATTTGTGTTAAGAGAAAAAAGGAGGGTCTCCTTGATGGCTCATTAGTAAAGAATCAGCCTGCCAATACAGGGAACATGGGTTCGATCCCTGGTCCAGGAAGATCCCAAATGCAGCGAGGCAACTAAGCCCATTGCTACAACTACTAAGCCTGCACTCTTGAAGTGCCACAATGAGAAGCCACTGCGATGAGAAGCTCACGTACGCAACTAGAGGAGCCCCGACTTCCCACAACCAGAGAAGGCCGGACTACAGCAACCAAGACCTAGCACAGCCATAAATAAATAATCTTTAAAAAAAAAAAAAAGGAGAGTGGGATTTCTCTGGTGGTCCAGTGGTTAGGACTCAGCTTTCAAGGCCGGGTACCAGGTTCAATCGGTAATTGGGCAAAAAAGATTCCACAAGCCACACAGTACAGCCAAAAAAAGGAAAAAGTATCTATGCACAAATGACAATGGTTGTTTTTGGGGAGGTAACTGGGTGGCTCAGAGGGGTAGAGCCTTCTTGCTATATACACCAAATCAAAAAGTGAAATGAAATGGAAAATAGGTTGGGCTAGCAGCCTGTGGGAAATGGAAAAGCCATTAGCTTTGGCAACTGGCCCTGAGGGCTGAAGTTATTTGGCTACTACATTCTGTGTTCTAGAATTACCCTTCTATCGAGCATCTTTTCCCCATTAAGTCTGGAAAGAAAATAACCAAGTTATTAACACCAACACGAGCCAAGCCCCCAGTATCTTTCTACTTTAACCATGCCTTCATCATATCTTCCCAGCTATAAAATTACATAAACATCTTCTAGGCTGGCTATACAACCCTGCCCTGTAAAGGTCTCCAAGCAATTAATTGCTCAGAGCCAGATCTAGTGAATTCGTTGCTACTGTCCTTCATTGAAAACTCACTGCCAACATGTCAGCTTTACAGCTTTTAATTCCTACTAGCTTACTATAACCTGGAAAACACTCGACTTCAAGATAGGCTACACAGTGATGAAGATCACAATACCACACTATCATTCATTTAACCTAGCCAGAAATCAGTATTACTTCAAGAACCCCTGCAATTTTCTTCTCAATGGAGGGGACATGGCAAAACACAGCATTGCACTTTGCCTTGATACTTAGCTTAGTTCAAAGCCTGAAGGAGAACTACAAAAGTGAAAGTCCTAAGTCATGCTTTACTTACTTCTACACCTAGGAGAGAGTGCCAAGTTAAGATGCTATGTCCAAAGCAAAGACATGTTCAATCAGCTCCCAGGTTAATGATGCCAGGTTAATAATTTAGGAGTTAAATATGAACCAGCATTTTTCAAATCAATCACACAATCCATTTAGCAGTCCCAACCTTGAAATGTTTTAAAAGGTGCATGCACTGCGCTAGCCAGTTCATTAAGATGAGTAACAAATGTGAGTATGGAGTTGTCATGGCTACAAAAAAGGTGTTGACCTACATACCCTGTACTCCCTTTCCTATAAGGGTAAATAGAATTTTCTGTGCTTTTTAAATTCATTTTTTGCCCCTAACCCCTCTTCTATATTTTTCTCTCACAACTAATCTCTAGGATGCTGCTAGTAATCCATCCCAAAGCTACAGAATTGATTCCTACTCTTGGCTCAAACTCCCACTTCCACAAATTGAGTATCAGGACTGTTTATTCTCTGCAGATTTATTGTTGAGTAAACTTATCTTTATATAATACAGATCAAGCTGACCAAGTACAACAAGCAAGCCTGATGATTACACATAGCTTTACAGCAACCAAGTAACTCAGCCAGTTGTCAAAACTCCAAAAACAAAAGCATCTAAACTTTGAACATACTAATGATCATTCAAACCAGTAAATATATGAGGCAGATCAGTATTCCCAACTGTAATGCTATCCAGTAATAGTTTGAAAGTGTCAGAAACAAGGACAGATAGCTGTGCCATCAGTACTAAAAAAATTTTTTTTGTACCAAGGCAGAGAACACCTGGTGAAAGCTTGACCAGAAAATTCAAAATTCACTGTCACTGCCCTATGATGCTTAAAGTCCAAATAAACAATCTACTGGTGCTAATATTCTAAAGTCTATCAGATGCTGCCAAAAAGTAACTACAGTGAAGTGTTGCTAAATATAGGTTGAATTTACAGAACTGCTTTAGTATCATTAACATTTCTGACATCTTTAATTACTTTGCACCAGCCTGGCAAAATAAGATGAATTATGTTGGTTTTCAGGAACTGAAGAAACCTAACCTGGGAATTAATCTCTCTGCTCAGAATAAGGCAATTCATTTGAAGAGACAGAAGAGAATATCTAGGCTGGAAAATTTTGCAAAGCTGGTTTACATAAAGGTGTTTTGTTCCAAATTCAGACAATTCCTCTAACATGCAAAAGTTCGGATATAAAACTGGTTAATGTTTGAAAACAAAAGAACACCGAGTATAACTTTTTAGAATGGAGAGCTCTAATTTGATACCACCCCACCCAACAGCCTGATACCCTCTAGTAAGGCTTTTGTAAAATCCAGCTTCTCCAGCATCAAGTCCAACTACTACATACTTAGTTCCTGGTGTGCTCACTTATAGCAAGTCAGTGGTCCCTATAGCCTGACATAAGAAATTAGCCTTATTGGTAACATCTGATAACAACTCTAACAGAACTTAGGACTTGTCATGATGCATCATCCAAGCTGTTTAGGGAGACCCAACTTGAGTTCTTACCATCTGACCCAAAGCTCTAAGGGTAAAAAAAGAATTTTCCAAGTGTGTATATATATATGTTAATTATGTTTAAGACTTAACATCATTAACTTTAAATGTAGGTCTGTATGAACATGGTTAATACCAAGGTTGACTCCTGAAGCATACCAAATTAAGGAATATTAATATTGAACACAAATCAAGAATCTAATTAGAAACATTTTATTTTAAATGTGCCAAATAAAAATCCACATTTTCAGACCATAGGATGTTAATACATTCAACAAAAATTTGTATTATTTACTGCTGTAAATTTACAGAGTAATAGTCCAGATCCATTTTGATTAGATGGTTGAAATACCCTCCCTAAGTTACACTTTACAGACATCACGAATCCCTTATAATAATGTAAACAAAATAACTTTTCCCTAAAAGGTGAACTTGAGCACTTCAGTCCACTCTTTCAGGACTTGCACTTCTTCTCGGACTTCCTGATGGGGAACGACTAAAAAGAAAAAAATATTTAAGTTTGGAACCAATTAGTGTGTAACAAAACTCTTCTCGCATATGTCAGGGTGACAGGGTGAAACTAAGTTAAGAAATGCCAAGGTGGCCAAAGGCTAGTAAGTTCCTTAGCAGAAGTCTTAAAAAAAAGACAAACCCCATAGGGTTTAACAGCCTCTTCACTAATTAATCTTACAAAACTTAGGTAACAATAACTATTTGCTTTTTGGAGATTTGGGGAGAGGTTATCTAAGAAACTCTAGTATTGTAACTTATAGCACCAATTCTCCAAAGAGCTCAGGGAAGTAGGCAGTAAGCAAAATTCTGCAGAGGCCACATTTGACAGTTAAGATATGGCAACAAATTATTTAGCTTACCTTCTTTTTGGAGATGGAGATCTGGACTTTGATCGGCTGTCAAAACATGAAAAGGTTGTGTTTTACTTTTGTGTGAAAAGTACTATCCAACCCCTTCAGTTACAATAAAATGAAACGAACCCCCAAAATGTCCTGAGCTTAAACTACATTGAAGTTAAACTGGAAACAAAAACCCTACCAATTTTTTGGCCAAAAGTCAATCTGGAACACTTGTTCTTCATAAAATAGTCTTTCATACTCTAAGCTCAATGATCCCAGAATGGTTCTCCATACATCTATCAAATCCAACACAGCCCTCCTAATAACCCCAAATTCACCAACCTTTTCACTATAGCTTGGACATGACATAACCCCAAATTCACCAACTTTTCACTATAACTTGATATGCCCTTGCCTAGAAAGTCAGCCAGAACAGGTCACGTATAAACGAAGTTATAAAGTTGGTTTACTAATAAGAAAACTGTGCTCCTCAACTTACTTCTAAGCTCATAGCTAACAAATTTCAACAATTCAAAAATACTTTGAACTCTGGATATTGGTGCCATATAACTAAAAGAGCATCAATGAGATTTTTACTCTACCTGCTTCTAGGCCGTGAAAGAGACCTGGATCTTGATCTCGACCTGGACCGGGATCTTAATAAAAGCAAACATATTGATACCAATTAGTCCACAGGAGTTAATTTCCTTAAATACCTTCTGAATACCTTTTAAGGTAGGCTAGGAAGGGGCTAACACTGTCCAAGATGCCCTATCATTCTAAGACTGGACAAATACTTGGAACTACCATTTCAAAAATCTATCATGAGTTCCTGTACAGACATACAATATTCTTAAACAGGGTGTAGCATCCAAGAGAAATCTGTGGTATTTGAGAAAACTGGTGTTTAAAAGAATCATATCAACCTCCTGAATGGAAACTTCGCTTCTTTAAGTTCAGTGAAAACTCCTATGACTGGGTAAAGTGTGTTCATGCATCAACAAACTATCATGGTTCAGGACCATCAATCTGTAAACACAAACCAAATGAGGCTGACATACACATCTTGAGGTCCTGCAACCAAGTTAAATGCATTTATCTAGAGTCCAAATTTTTCAAATGGGCGTTTTTGAATCCTGGCATTTGTAAAGACTGTGCTGTAACTGAGTACCAATAATTCTCAGTAGCATTCCCTACCACTGACACGAGTAGCACTGTCAATTCCTTTCATTATCTAGAATGTTATCCATTTCCATAACCTTTGAAAACAAAAAAATGCTGAGGGGTCTAATTTGATTTTTAACTTCTCAAATTTCAGTGTCTAAACCAAATATCTGGTCAAACAAGCCACATTCAATCTATGTGTATATTACCCTAAATTTTCCATGGTCTCAACCTTCAAAAAAAGAAAAACTTTAACTTGCTTCTAAATTTCTGGTTCTAATGGGCCTTCTTATCAGGGACCAAGTAACTATCATTTTTTATGCTACTATCATGTCTATAAACTGACTTATAGGTAAATGAGAGTAGATCTAAACAGATATAAGCTGACTCCAGAAGTTTTCAACATGTTTACCCAGAGTGCTCCCTGGAATGATTTGAGGACTTATGCCTTAGACCCCCCATCATCTCTGTAACACCCTTAAAATCTTTAGTTGGGCTTTTCTTCATTTGGACATGTTCACAGTCAACTTTTTTTTCAAATATCTTCTGAAGCATTCCATTTCAATTAGGTCCATACTCCACCGCTGTCATTAAGACGGGACAATCCAAATACAAATAAGGGGGAAAAAAGGTGCTACATACTGGAAATACCTCGATCCTTTTATAGAACCAGACCTAGATCGTCTGAGTGAAGCTGATCTTGATCTACGAAGAGACACAGATCTTGATCGCCGAGGAGATGCTGATCTTGACCTAAACATTAAATCAAAGTAATTTCAATTTGATTCCAATTAAACTTCATCACTACTTGCAAGCTGAAGTTTAAACAAGATCTCTCACCTCCTTCCCCTGCTCCTGCTGCGTGAACGAGAGTATCGTCTACCTCTGGATCTCGAATGTGATCTAGACCGTGACCTATTTTTCAAGTCAGAAAAAAACACAATATTAGATGGCAACTCCTTTTAGAGTCTGTGTGCCTCTGCTGAAACCAAATCTCAAAACTATTTAAATTTAGTGTCTCATTTGGAAATAAACTCTGGGCCTATTAGTTGTCGTTTTTTTTTTTTTTTTAACTACCTAAAAAAAGATTTGTTAAAAGCTCAATTACATTTTAGATTAACATAATATAAAACACTGTAATGTGTATTTAAAATAAACCTTGCAAGTTTGCAGGTCGACCCTCTTTGGCCCATGGTCTAGTAGATCTAGACGATCTAGAAGTATCTATAGCCGATCGCTGCATCTAGATGTTTTCTTCAATCTACACGACGATCAAACTGACAGCCAAATGAGCCAGGTGAGGCTTGATTGACGCAAGAAGATTTTTCTAGTTGGGAATGTGTCAATCTGGTGTTCCTCTTTCTAAACCGGAGGGGCCCCCAATTGTAAGCCAAATTTACTGTTACGGCGATCACCGTCTCAAATTTTCTGCCCTTTAAAGAATAAGGTGAAGCTAGGTGTAGATGACTCGAGGGGATCTGGCCTCTTATGCTGATCACCTCAAGGTCTAGGAGGATCTTAATTGTCGGATTTGCAAGGCGCCTCAGCATGATATCATAAGGCTCGTGACATTCTGAATCAAGGCGACTGACTCAAACGAAGAAACCTGAAAGGTTTTGACCAGGTTGATTATTAATACATTAACATTTCTTTAATTAAACAAAAATTGTAAAATACACCTGTAACAATTAACATTCAAGTTTACAGAAAAATACTTTTGTGCCTTGCTAATAAAAAAATTACTTGATTAACTAGTACACTAACCATTCCTTTATTAAAATAAATACCTGCTTCTTCTTCGGCGGCTATAGCGATGACAATCATAAGCATAATGTCCCTTTTCGCCACACTCATAGCATCTATCATTGGGATCAAAGGGACGTCGGGCAGGTGGTCTATCAAATCGAGATCTCCGAGGCATGCCTGTTGATAGTTCAACTCTCACTCGGGAACCACAAATAACTCTACAAAAAACAACAACAAAACTATAACGCCAAAAAAAAAAAAAAGGTGAGCTCTATATTTAGAACTTTTCAACCACTCTCTTTGCCCTCAGAAGCTCCAGCTATATAAGTCCTTCAAACTTGACTTTTGCTTTCATTTCCTGTCTTCAAAAGGGTTAAGCTAATTATTTAAAAACTCCTCCAGACTCCCAAAATTCAAGCCTGGCACAGGAACATTCTCACCAAGCTCTCACTTACTTTCCATCCAGGCCTCGAACTGCATCTTCTGCATCTCTAGGGTCTTCAAATTCCACAAAGGCAAATCCTGGAGGATTTCTGGCAATCCACACAGTTCTCAAAGGCCCATAATAACTGAAAGCCCTTTCTAACTCTCCTTTGCCAGCACCAGTTCCCAGGTTACAACATACACCTTGGTTTCTGTTTAAAAAAACGCAAAGAAAATACCGCACGTTATGCAAATAATCTGGCCCAAGTTTGAATTCTTTGCTTAAATTCATCTTTAACAGTGCAAAACATATTTAATACTTTATCAAGGGCTAATTTATTCTTTAAACAAACGAAGTTCGTACATTTCTGAAAAGCTAAGCGTACGACCAAGTTCTTAACATTCAATGGAGGGGGGGGTGCCGCGGGAAACCTCCAAATACGAGCACCGCAGCGTGGTAGGATACTCCGAGGCATGGAGCGGACTCCGCCCCGGTCCCGCCCCCGAGTCCCGGCAGCCCCAGGCACACCGAGAACGCGCGGGCCGGCGGCGGCAGCGGCGTCCTCGGTGAGCGGGCCCCAGCGGAAGAAGGACCCGGAGCGGGGCTGCGCCGACTCCACTACTCTGCAGCAAGCGCCCCAGGCGCAGGCTCGCCCGTGACTCCAGCTCCCCGCCTCAGAAGCCATAAACCGTGCTCGGAAAAGCCAAGAGAGAAAAACCAGCAGCCAGACTTAAAAGTCACGCTTCCATTCCCACTTAGCAATCAGACCGTTTGACGAGAATGCGCAGCTCGAAGCTGCCAGTTTTCTAAGTCTTAAATTCATCCTTTCTTTTACGGCTGCGACCACATCTGTCAGCTAAAGTGGCGGGAAAGCGCCAAAGAAATGCGCCACCATGGTCGTCAATGTGCGCAAAATGGCAGCCGAGGGCGGGGGGAGGGTGTGGGGGACGGGCGGGCAGGCGGGCGGCTCGAAGAAGGGCAACAAAACAGTGATCGAGGGCCTGGCTCGGGCTGACCGGGAGACTAAGATGCCCGAGAACTGAAAGATACCCGCCAGAGACCTACCCCAGCCACCCGCTGTCCTCCTGCGAAACCGCGCGGCCGCCGCCTCCAGCTTCGTATGGTGTGCGCCGAAGCCGCCATTACGCACGCGGAATAACCGTCTCCCAACCGCCGCGCCAACCTCACGACCTCTAAATACTCACTACACCCACAGAACCTCCCTTACTGGCCTCCAGCCTCTTACCTCCTCCGTACCGCCCGTAGCGCGACATGATGACTGGCCTGCGAGCTGGGCTCTTTCAGCTCGCAGCGCCCAGAGAACGATCAACACAAAACCAACCAAACCGCCTCACTCGCCAACGGTCCCGGCGGCACTACGAGGAAGCGCCTGGGTTCGCGCTTATATATGCGGCGGCTGGGTTTCGTTGCGCATGCGTCATCTCGACGTTCTGCGCGGCACAAAGGAGCTGGGCGGAAACAGCAGAGAAGCGGTGCGGAGGGAACTGAGGGGGTTGAACCGCGAATCCCGGGCGGAGGGATACGTTTCCGTGGCAACGCGGCGATCCTGTCCGTAAACCCTTGGCCCTTCCCCCGTTGTCCCGCCCCCTTCCCTCCCCCTTTTCCCTGTGTCCTCCTCATTTTCCTTCCCTCAGTCTTCTCCCTCCACCACCCCCGCCTTCGTTTACCCTCCCTCGCATCCAGGGACCCTTAGCTGTGGTAATCTTCCTTCAGGCCTCATGAAAGGCTGTATGTAAGATTTAACCGCTGATGTTGCTGCTGTCGCCGCCTTTCTGCTGGGGGACCTGACCTCGACTGCTACTCATTGATCTTTGGGGCTCGTCAGAGGTAATCGGGAGCTTGGGCCAGGGTGAGAACCCCCTAAACCCCTACGTTCTGAGTAGTGGTCCTCAAAACCACTACGGGCCTCAAAAGGGGTGACGCCCCCAAGGGACCGGCAGCCCTGAACCGACCCTTCTGCCCCTTCCGAACCGGCCACCAGTTTTCCCCAACACGGTCCGAGTTCTCGGAGTCAGGAGGACAAAGAAGTAGAGGGTCCCCCCACCCACCTCCTTTTATTGAAATCGTGACATAACCCTAAATCTTTAAATCATTTGTGGTAGTGGCAATTCTGAAATCATTTGCATTTGACGCACAAAGTGATATCTGTGCCCTTTCTAGTGCTTTCTGCTTTGCACTGTAGTACCACATCTCATCCACTAATACTGTATCCTCGGAAAGGCAATGGCACCCCACTCCAGTACTCTTGCCTGGAAAATCCCATGGACGGAGGAGCCTGGTGGGCTGCAGTCCATGGGGTCGCTGAGTTGGACACAACTGAGCGACTTCACTTTCACTTTTCACTTTCATGCATTGGAGAAGGAAATGGCAACCCACTCTAGTGTTCTTGCCTGGAGAATCCCAGGGAAGGGGGAGCCTGATGGGCTGCCGTCTCTGGGGTCGCACAGAGTCGGACACGACTGAAGCGTCTTAGCAGCAATACTGTATCCTGAGGGATGGGGAGTTTCTTAAGTTGTCTCTGAGTAAGCAGCCTTGCTGCTCAGTCATTCTATATATCGAATAAATGAAAATCTTTTCTTTGTTAGAATCGCTTAAAAGTGCAGTTTCAATTTTATACAGTGTATTTGCCAGACACCAGCTCTATAAACACAGATTTCACTTTTTTACCATCCATTTAAAAAAAGGCATCGCACTGTAAATACTTGGAATACATGAGTTGGAAATGTTCCACAAAACAAGAGGAAATTCTTAGGTTCTATTTTTTTCTTTTTTCATCTGCTGTAACTTCACTTGGTATGTGTAGATATGGGATACGCAGTACAGGGGAAAGGGGACTTAGTTAAATTAGCATGTATTCAGGTAAATAAAAAATGAATTCTCTGAGAGTAATGCTAAGATTTTACATTATTGATATAACTTTTCAAATTATGGAAGGAATTGGTCTACCTCAAGAAAATCTCCAGTGAGAAAATAGAAGTTTCATTGTTTGTTATGTTTGTTCTCCCTTATTTTTTTGTTGTTATCTACTTAACAGAGTTCTTAAAAGTATTAAACAATACCTATCCTTTACATACTCATTTATATATACTTAAAACAGAGCATAGGTACAAAGAATAGGTAATTTTAAAAAGATATTGCTTATTATACTGCATAGTTTCTCATAGACTTCAATAAATATTTTGGGGGCTTTGAATACAAAGTGTACTGTACAAAAGAATTTTTGAGCAAATAACAGTGTAACAGTATGAAAAGAAGCAGCTGTCCAACTTACAACAAACTGATTTCAAGCACATTAAAGGGAAAGTGGTAAACCTGGACTGGCTTGTCTGATTCTGTAACTGTCTCTCTCATTAAAGGAGAGATGATTCTAGACGGGGCTTTGCTAATCTCATTGCCATGAAAAAATAACAATACTGGGTATTACTTTTGTACCCTGTTATATTGAAAACTTTCTCTTTAAGGACAATTCTTTTCAACTAAATGTCAGTCCAATCAGGGAGATTTTTTTGTACAGTTCTTTTATTTCTACTGATTGTTTTTAAATCACTTTCACATAAATTTCTTGCCTCTAGAATTCTGTATTAATTTAAGGTCAAATTCCCAGTTTCAATTTGAATGTGAAAGTTAATTCCATTCAACAAATAATCTAATATTTCCTATATGACTTTTTAAAATCTTAAGTTTCTGTTGTTAAATATTAATATTATTAGTTTATGAAGGGAAGGGTAATTCTTTGGAAAGCTGCAGCTTTCAAAATGTATCTACATTCCCTAGATTTAGTGTTTCCAGAGAAACATTAGAGAAATATTCACCTTTTCTAAGGGAAGGAAATACTATAAAAGAGGATTTAATGTTGACTGCCTATAATAAAATGAAACAAAACAAAGGAATTAACCAAAAAAAAAAAGAAGTATTCACCTTTTATCTAACTTTATTTTTCGTTTCACTTTTAAGTCATTGTCATCATTTTACTTGGATGTGAAAACTTTAAAACAAGAAAAACAATTTTAGACCTTGTACTATATGTATTACTTTTTAGTAAGAGATAATCTTTATTTTAGAATAGTATTACCAACAGTGGTTCCCCTCCCCTGCCCAAGGCTTTCAGGATGTTAGTTCCCCCACCAGGGATTGAACCTGGGCCCTCAACAGTGAAAATGCAAAGTCCTAACCGCTGGACCTGCAGGGAATTTCCCCAACACTAGTCATTTAATCGGAGAAGGCAATGGCACCCCACTCCAGTACTCTTGCTTGGAAAATCCATGGACAGAGGAGCCTGGTAGGCTGCAGTCCATGGGGTCGCCAAGAGTCGGACACGACTGAGCAACTTCACTTTCACTTTTCACTTTCATATATTGGAGAAGGAAATGGCAGCCCACTCCAGTATTCTTGCCTGGAGAATCCCAGGGATGGGGGAGCCTGGTGGGCTGCTGTCTATGGGGTCGCACAGAGTCGGACACGACTGAAGTGACTTAGCAGTAGCAGCAGTCATTTAATATATATTTATGTATGTTCTGTGTATGTTTGTCCTGAGATGAATCCAAACAACTGTGTTCAACCACAACTTCCTTTTATCAACATTTCATACTCTGCTAGTCCCTCTGGAATATCTAAAAATTCTAGGAAGAAACAATTATTAGAGGCAGGTTTATAAGTCTTTCATACTGTATAAAGAAATTAACTTCTCATTAGCTAAATACTGGACTGCAGTTAGTACTGAAGTTTATAGGAGGGAGAGGAGAACAGCAGAACAGCTAGGCTTCAGCAGTACGTGAACTGTGGACTTCCAGATGTTCAAGCTGGTTTTAGAAAGGGCAGAGGAACCAGAGATCAAATTGCCAACATCCGCTGAATCATGGAAAAAGGAAGAGAGTTCCAGAAAAAACATCTATTTCTGCTTTATTGACTATGCCAAAGCCTTTGTGTGGATCACAATAAACTGGAAAATTCTGAAAGAGAAGAGAATACCAGACCACCTGACCTGCCTCTTGAGAAATCCATATGCAGGTCAGGAAGCAACAGTTGGAACTGGACATGGAACAACAGACTAATTTCAAATAGGAAAAGGAGTACGTCAAGGCTGTATATTGTCACCCTATTTATTTAACTTATATGCAGAGTACATCATGAGAAACGCTGGGCTGGAAGACGCACAAGCTGGAATCAAGATTGCCGGGAGAAATATCAATAACCTCAGATATGCAGATGACACCACCCTTATGGCAGAAAGTGAAGAGGAACAAAAATACTCTTGATGAGAGTGAAAGAAGAGAGTGAACAAGTTGGCTTAAAACTCAACATTCAGAAAAGAAAGATCATGGCATCTGGTTCCATCAGTTCAGTTCATTCCCTCGGTCATGTCCGACTCTTTGCAACCCCATGAATCACAGCACGCCAGGCTTCCCAGTCTATCACCAACTCCCGGAGTTCACCCAGACCCATGCCCATGGAGTCAGTGACGCCATCCAGCCATTTCATTCTCAGTCGTCCCCTTCTCCTCCTGCCCCCAATCCCTCCCAGCATCAGAGTCTTTGCCAATGAGTCAACTCTTCGCATGAGGTGGCCAAAGTACTGGAGCTTCAGCTTCAGCATCATTCCTTCCAAAGAAATCCCAGGGCCGATCTCCTTCAGAATGGACTGGTTGGATCTCCTTGCAGTCCAAGGGACTCTCAAGAGTCTTCTCCAACACCACAGTTCAAAAGCATCAATTCTTCGGCGCTCAGCCTTCTTCACAGTCCAACTCTCACATCCATACATGACCACAGGAAAAACCATAGTCTTGACTAGACGGACCTTAGTCAGCAAAGTAATATCTCTGCTTTTGAATATGCTATCTAGGTTGGTCATAACTTTCCTTCCAAGGAGTAAGCATCTTTTAATTTCATGGCTGCAGTCACCATCTGCAGTGATTTTGGAGCCCAGAAAAATAAAGTCTGACACTGTTTCCACTGTTTCCCCATCTATTTCCCATGAAGTGATGGGACTGGATGCCATGATCTTCATTTTCTGAATGTTGAGCTTTAAGCCAACTTTTTCACTCTCCTCTTTCACTTTCATCAAGAAGCTCTTTAGTTCCTCACTTCATGGGAAATAGATGGGAAAACAGTGAAAACAGTGTCAGACTTTATTTTGGGGGGTTCCAAAATTACTGCAGATGGTGACTGCAGCCATGAAATTAAAAGATGCTTACTCCTTGGAAGGAAAGTTATGACCAATCTAGATAGCATATTGAAAAGCAGAGACATTACTTTGCCAACAAAGGTCCATCCAGTCAAAGCTATGGTTTTTCCAGTGGTCATGCATGGATGTGAGAGTTGGACTGTGAAGAAAGCTGAGCACCGAAGAATTGATGCTTTTGAACTGTGGTGTTGGAGAAGACTCTTGAGAGTCCCTTGGACTGCAAGGAGATCCAGCCAGTCCATTCTAAAGGAGATCAGCCCTGGGTGTTCCTAGGAAAGAATGATGCTAAAGCTGAAACTCCAGTACTTTGGCCACCTCATGCAAAGAGTTGACTCATTGGAAAAGACCCTGATGCTGGGAGGGATTGTGGGCAGGAGAAGGGGACGACCAGGATGAGATGGCTGGATGGCATCACGGACTCGATGGACGTGAGTCTGAGTGAACTCCGGGAGTTGGTGATGGACAGGGAGGCCTGGCGTGCTGTGATTCATGGGGTCACAAAGAGTCCAACATGACTGAGCAACTAAACTAAACTAAACTTACTTTTCTCAGCCTAGTATACTTAGATCTATCCATGCTGTTGCGTGCTGTTGACTGAATACATTTTATGGTTGAACAATATTATTGTAAATATTCTGATTTACTTATTGATCCTCCATCAGGGTAATGGAGTGGTTCTCAGATTAACACTCTTAAAATTAAAGATACTATGAACATAGTTGTTGAATTGTTCGGCCATATGTTAAGTACATAACTGATTTTACAAGGAACTGTTAGTCTGTTTTTATTCTCACTAGCGAGAGAAGACTCTACACATGGACATCACCAGATGGTCAACACTGAAATCAGATTGATAATATTCTTTCCAGCCAAAGATGGGAGAAGCTCTATAGGGTAAGCAAAAACAAGACTGGGAGCTGACTGTGGCTCAGATCATGAGCTCCTTATTGCCAAATTCAGACTGAAACTGAAGAAAGTAGGGAAAACCACTAGACCATTCAGGTATGACCTAAGTCAAATCCCTTACAATTATACAGTGAAAGTAACAAATAAATTCAAGGGATTAGATCTGATAGAGTGCCTGAAGAATTATGGATGTAGGTTCGTGACATTGTACTGGAGGCAGTGATCAAGATGATCCCCAAGAAAAAGAAATGCAAAAAGTCAAAATGGTTGTCTGAGGAGACCTTACAAATAGTGGAAAGAAGGAGAGAAGCAAAAGGCAAAGGAGAAAAGGAAAGACATAACCATCTGAATGGAGAGTTCCAAAAAATAGCAAGGAGAGATAAGAAAGCCTTCCTCAGTGATCAATGCAAAGAAATAGAAGAAAACAATAGAATGTGAAAGACCAGATTTTTCTTCAAGTAAATTATGTACCAAGGGAACATTTCACACAAACATGGGCTCGATAAAGGACAGAAATGGTATGGACCTAACAGAAGCAGAAGATATTAAGAAGAGATGGCAAGAATACATAGAAGAACTGTACAAAAAAGATCTTCATGACCCAGATAACTGAAATGGTGTGATCACTCACCTAGAGTCAAACATCTTGGAATGCAAAGTCAAGTGGGCCTTAGGAAGCATCACTACGAACAAAGCTAGTGGAAGTGATGGAATTCCTTTTGAGCTACTTCAAATACTAAAAGATGGTATTGTGAAAGTGCTGCACTCAATATGGCAGCAAATTTGGAAAACTCAGCAGTGGCCACAGGATTGGAAAAGGTCAGTTTTCATCTGACTTCCAAAGAAAGGCAATGCCAAACAATCTTCAATTTATAGAACAGTTGCACTCATTTCACATGCTGCAAAGTAATGTTCAAAATTCTCCAAGCCAGGCTTCAACAGTATGTGAACTGTGAACTTCCAGATGTTCAAGCTAGATTTAGAAAAGGCAACGGAACCAGAGAACAAATTGCCAACATCCACTGGATCATCAAAGAGCAAGAGAGTTCCAGAAAAAACATCTTCTGTTCTACTTACTACGCCAAAGAGTTTGACTATGTGGATCAAAACAAACTGTGGAAAATTCTTAAAGATATGAGAATATCAGACCCTGCACCTGCCTCCTGAGAAATCTGTATGCAAGTCAAGAAGCAACAGTTAGAACGGATCTGGAAAAACAGAGTGGTTCCAAATTGAGAAAGGAGTATGTCAATGCTGTATACTGTCACCCTGTTTGTTTAACTCATATGCAGAGTACATCATACAAAATGCTGAGCTGTATGAAGCATAAGCTAGAATAAAGATTGCCAGGAGAATTATCAATAACCTCAGATACACAGATGACACCACCCTTAGGGAAGAAAGCCAAGAACTAAAGAGCCTCCTGATGAAAGTGAAAGAGGAGAGTGAAAAAGTTGGCTTAAAACTCAACATTCAAAAGACTAAGATCATGGCATCTGGTCCCATCACTTCATGGCAAATAGATGGGGAAACAATGCAAACAAGAGACTTCACTTTTTGGCTCCAAAATCACCGGATGGTGACTGCAGCCATGAAATTAAAGGACAGCTGCTCTTTGGAAGAAACATTATGACCAACTTAGACAGCATATTAAAAAGTAGAGACATTACTTTGCCAACAATTGTCCGTCTAGTTAAAGCTATGGTTTTTCCAGTAGTCATGTATGGATGTGAGAGGTGGACTATAAAGAAAGGTGAGCACCAAAGAACTGATGCTTCTGAACTGTGGTGTTGGAGAAGACTCTTAAGAGTTCCTTGGACTGCAAAGAGATCCAACCAGTCCATGCTAAAGGAAATCAGTCCTGAATATTCATTGGAAGGACTAATGCTGAAGCTAAAGCTCCAATACTTTGGTCACCTGATGGAAGAGCTGACTCATTTGAAAAGACTCTGATGCTGGGAAAGATTGAAGGCAGGAAGAGAAGGGGACAACAGAGGATGAGATGGTTGGAGGGCATCATCAACTCGATGGACATGAGTTTGAGCAAGCTCTGGCAGTTGATTGACAGGGAAGCCTGGCATCCTGTGGTCCATGGGGTGCAACGAGTAGGACACAACTTAGCAACTGTACTGAGCAATTTATGACTTCCCAGAACCTCTTTAAAACTTTGCCACATTAATCTTTTTACAATTTAGCCATTCTTGTCACTGTCTATTGCATTTCTCTGCCGACTAATCAAATCGCACTTTATTCAGGTATTTACTGTCCATTCCCTTGTAGCTTAGTTGGTAAAGAATCTACCTGCAATGCAGGAGACCTGGGTTTGATTCCTAGGTCAGGAAGATCCCCTTTAGGAGGAAATGGCAATCCACTCCAGTATTCTTGCCTGGAGAATCCCATGGACAGAGGAGCCTGGTGGGCTACAGCCTACGGGGTCAAAAGAATCACATACGACTTAGTGACTAAACCACCAGCAGTATGTATTCTTTCATGCATTTAAATATTTTGCTCATTTTTTAATATTGAGTTGTTGATCCATTCTTTCCTGATCAAATTATCTTAAGATATGTCTAAAATCAATAGTCCAGAAGTATGTGCTATGTTTCAAGCTTATCTACTTGGTAGCTTTTTGGTAAACTATAGGATTTTCTCTGTTTCTAAACATGTTGACTCTAAATACAGCTTTACTGTTTCCTCTCAAAGTACAGCAGCCTTATTGCAATGGCAAGGTGGGCTAGTACAAGGATAACTACAAGTGAGAAGACAGAACATCCCTTCCTTGTTCCTTACCTTTGGTGAAAAGCATTCAGTCTTTCGCCATGGTATATCCATTAAGGTTTTCACAGAAAACAAAATTCACTGTGTTTAGGAAGTTTCCTTCTCTTCTTACTTTTGTATTTTCTCGAAAAAATGAATGGGTGGTGAATTTTAGCAACTGATTTTTCGCATATACTCAGATAATGTGGGTCTTTCTGTTAATATGAATTATACAGATTGTTTTATGAATGTGAAAACAACTTTTCATTCCTGAGATAAATCTCACATGAACATTATGTATTATTTTTTTGTATGTTGCTGGGTTCTATTTCAAATACACAGTAAGGATTTTACTTCTGAGTTCATGTGAGTGTCTGAGTCTGTTTTCAGTTTTATTTTCCTGCAATGTCTGTCTAGTTTTGATATAAAGTAATGATAGTCTCAGGAAATGAATCAGAAATGTTCCTTATTCTTTCAGTCTCTAAAGAGAGTTTGGGTAGTTTCTTGCTTAAATGCATGATACAATTTATTTGGCCCCAGAGTGGTCTTTGTAGAGAGGTTCTTAATTTTAAATACACTTTATTTAATCAGTGGAATTTAGGTTTTCTACTTTTTCTTGAGTCAGTTTCGGTAATTTTCAGCTTTCAAGGAATGTATGCATTTAGTCTATCTTGTTGAGAATACTGCCGAAATTTTTTTCATATTTATATTTACTTATTTTATTTTCACAGTTTTCTTGGTATACACTGCTTTTATATTTATGTTGAAATTTCCTGTTCATCTTCTTCTTATTCATTTATTCTTTTTTCTAATTGAATGAAAGCTTCCTTAAATTCTGTAGTGCTTTACAACTTCAGAAGTTTCACACAAATGATTTTATATAATTCTATAATAACCACTTTTCCTCCTACACCTATATGTCCCTCCCCCTAGCTTCTCCCCACTGGTAACTACTAGTTTCTTTTCTTCATCTGTGAGCCTGTTTCTTTTTTGCTATATTCACTAGTCTGTTGTATTTGTTTACATTCCATATATAAGTGATGTATTTGTCTTTCTCTGTCTTACCTCCCTTAATATAAGGTTCTCCAAGTCCATCCATGTTGCTATTAATGGCAAGATTTTATTCGTTTGGTTATTGCTAAGTAGTATTCCAGTGGGCGTCTCTGTGTGTGCAGTCACAGCTTCATCTGTTCATCTCTCGATGGACACTAGGTTGCTTCTATAACTTGGCAATCATAAATAATGCTGCTATGAACATCAAGGTGCAAGTATCTTTTAATTAGTATTTTTTGGATATATATACCCTGAAAGTGGAATTGCTGAGTCATATGGTAGTTCTATTTTCAGCTTAATGAGAAACTTTCATACTGTCTTCCACAGTGGCAGAACCAATTCACATTCCCACCAAACTGTGTACAAGGGTTTCCGTTTCTCCAGATCCTTGCTAACACTTGTTATTTGTGTACTTTATGACTACCATTCTGAGAGGTGTGAGATGACATCCCACTGTGGCTCTGATTTACATTTGCCTGATGATTAGTGATGGTGAGCATCTTTTCATGTGCCCATGAGTTAATCAGCTATTTTTGATGTTGAGCTGTATAAATCCTAATATAGATTCCATATTACACACACACACACACACACACACACACACACACACAGATTTAAGACTTGGACTATAAAGAAAGCTAAGTGCTGACAAATTGATCCTTTCAAATTATGCTGCTGGAAAATAGATTCTTGAGAGTGCCTTGTACTGCAAAGAGATCAAACCAGTCAATTCTAAAGGAAATCAGTTCAGTTCAGATGCTCAGTCATGTCCGACTCTTTGCAACACCATGGACTGCAGCATGCCAGGCTTCCCTGTCCATCACCAACTCTTGGAGCTTGCTCAAACTCATGTCCATTGAGTTGGTGATGCCATTCAAACATCTCATCCTCTGTTGTCCCCTTCTCCTTCAATCTTTCCCAGCATCAGGGTCTTTCCCAATGAGTCAGGTCTTCACATCAGGTTGGCCAAAGTATTGGAGCTTCAGCCTCAGCATTAGTCCTTCCAATCATTATTCAGGATTGATTTCCTTTAGGATGGACTGGTTTTATCTCCTTGCAGTCCAAGGGACTGTCAAGAATCTTTTCTAGCATCGCAATTTTGAAAGGATCAATTCCCACTTAGCATTCACACCCTGTATATTTACAGGAAGGACTGATGCTGAAGCTGAAGCTCCAAAATTTGGTTACCTGATACAAAGACCTGACTCATTGGAAAAGACCTTGATGCTGGGAAAGACTGAAGGTGGGGGGAGAGGGGGCAGCAGAGGATGCAAAGGTTAGTCAGCATCACAGACTAAATGGACATGAATTTGAGCAAACTACCAGAGATAGTGAAGGACAGGGAAGCCTGGCGTGCTGCAGTCCATGGGGTCACAAAGAGGCGGATGCAACATGGCCATTGGAACAGCAGCAATGATAATGTTCTTCCAGCAGCCAGTTACTTTACTTGTGAATCAACAAGTTCTCTTTATGCTGTGTTTCCAAGTCTCTGTTAGAATCTGTCTAAAACAGTCTTTATCCTAGAACTATGAAGTACTATAGTGCTATGGTCCAACATCTTAGGGTCTCCACTGAATGTCTTACTAAACAAGGTCTTGGTTTCATAGCTAAATAGAATTTGGATCATCCCAAGCACTGCGTGAGGTCTGGCTATTTTACTTTGCAGTATTTCTTTTCTGAGCAAGTCTTCTTTAGTCGGCCTTGTAAAGTGTCCTCCTATACACGTGCAGCGTAGTAGTCAACAAGAATCAAGAACACCTCTGCAGAAATTACTTGAGTTCTTCCTTTTCAGAGTTTTCTTCTCTCCATGACCCTGACCCAGAATTTCCCTACATCAGTTCTCTGGAACGATCCACTAGTTCAGTGAGAGCATTGGGACTGGTGGGCCTCCAGGCTAAAAGTCAAGGCAATCATGGGCTACATAGCTTGTTTACTTATCTTAAGAATCACAACTCTGTATTGCTTATTGTCTAAAATTCACTAATTCATGTATCTGTCCAGAGTTTTAGCTATTTACATTGGGAAGGGTGCTCTGTATATCTTTCTAATAAACTCTTTTTAATAAAAAGTTCAAGAAATTTTATTTTAAAAAGACAATTTGTTACATTCTTTCCAAAAATTCACCTTAATATGCAAATTTGAGATGCAAATCTCCAATAAGAATTGTATCAAAGGAGCTTGCATAACTCAGTGAAGCTACAGACATGTCTTGTAGGGCCACCTAAGACAGAGGGGTCACAGTGAAGAGTTCACAAAATGTGGTACACTGGAGGAAGAAATTGCAAACCACTTCAGTATTCCTGCCACGAGAACCCCATGAATAGTATGAAAAGTCAAAACGATATGACACTGGAAGATGAGTCCCCCCAGGTCAGAAGGTTTCCAAAGTGCTACTGGGGAAGAGCAGAGGGCAATTACTAATTGCTCCAGAAAGAATGAAACAGCCGGGCCAAAGTGGAAATGATACTCCACTGCGGATGTGTCCAGTGGTCAACGTGAAGTCTGATGCCATAAATAACAATATTGCATGGGAACCTGGAATGTTCAGTCCATGAATCAAGGTAAATTGGATGTGGTCAAGCAGGAGTCAGCAAGAGTGAACACTGAAATCTTAGGAATCAGTGAACTAAATGAATGGATTATGGACGAATTTAATTCAAGTGACTATTACATTTACCAATGTGGGCAAGAATCCCTTGGAAGCAAATTGGCGTGTTCAGCTCTCTTACCCCAAGTTTTGTAAACAATGACTACGTAACAGCTGAGATCATTCGCAGTACTGTTCATGCACGGCGCGAGGTGCTCACTCGGTGTGGTACATGCATGTGAGCTCCATCAGGAAAGTGGCAGCATTTCTGCTGCGTCCCACCTGTGTCCACTGGGTCAGCCACAAGAGGAAGGAAGCTGTGTCACGGCTGCCATGCCAGCAAGGAGACAGTAAACATGCCAGCAGTTCCTATGGCTCCTCAAGTCTCTTTCCAGCCCCGTGACTCACACCTTGCCTAGGCTGGCTTCAGCAAACTGTCCGAATAGCAAGACAACTGGCGCTGTGAACAGGACCAGCGGTACACCCTTACAGTCAACAAGAGAGCCCAAAAGTGAAATCTCAAAAATGACAGAATGATCTCGGTCTGTTTCCCTTCAACATCATGGTAATTTAAGTCTAGGACCCACCACTAATGTCAAAGTAGCAGAAGCTGACTAGTTCTATGAAGATCAACAAACTTTCTAGAACTAACACCAAGAAAAAAGATGTCCTTTTCATCATAGGGAATTGGAGTGGAAAACTAGTAAGTCAAGAGATACCTGGAGTAACAGACATGTTTGTTATTCCAGATACTTGGAATAACAGACAAGCCACCTCGGGCTTCCCTGGTGGCTCAGCTGGTAAAGAATCCACCTGCAATACAGGAGACCTGGGTTTAATCCCTGGGTTGGGAAGACACCCTGGAGAAGGGAACACCTACCCACTCCAGTATTCTGGCCTGGAGAACTCCATGGATTACATAGTCCATGGGGTCACAAGGAGTCGGATACGACTGAGTGACTTTCACTTTGGCCTTAGAGTACAAAATGAAGCAGAGCAAAGGCTACTAGAGTTTTGTCAAAAAAATACGCTGGTTATTGCAAACACCCTTTCCAACAACCTGAGAGACAACTCTACGTATGGACATCACCGAATGGTCAATAATGAAATCAGATTAATGGGCATTTATAATATTCATCTAACATCTAATAGTAAAATAAAGCTGGTCTTTCCTTGCTAACTCTCCCACTCCACAGCACTTTTCTGAGTCCCTGTTCTCTTTCTGACTATGATTTCATGATTGCCGTATCGTGATAGTCCCCTAATGTTTTATGTATGTCCCTCTTTCTCTCAAGCTTTAATTCCACATTTCTATGTTTGACAACTTCAATATTTCCTCATATTCAATATATACAAAATAAACTTTTTCTGTTCTCCAAGTAGCATTTCTTTCCATTTTCCTAATTCTACTTAGGGATATTCATTTTTCCTCTTAGTTTTATAATATTAATTTTTACACTGATTCTCCTCTCTCCTTCACATTAAACATTTCCTGAGTCCTTTGTATAACACCTCTTGTATACAATTGAGTATTTCCATTGCTGCTTGTAGAAGATTTATTGCATTGAGGGTCCCAAATATATGGCTTCCTTACATTCATGCCCCTTATATTCCCTTCTACTCTAACTCCATCTCTTACCACTGTTTTACTGAGTTTCGAGCCTTACATGTAGTAGACACCTTGAACTGACTAATCATTAGTCATTATATACCCTTTTATAGTAAAAAAAAATCTGGAAAAGCATAAAAGTAAATTTTCTATATTTCCTTGCTGCTTTGGTTCTGAATATGTTGTTAGTTTAGAAATAAGTGCACACAGAAAAACTGTATTAGCTGAAAGTGAATCACACAGTGAGATTCAGTGTGTGAGGGCATACAGTGAGGGAATGAATCTATGTGGCTGGTGTACACTGTGGCCAGGCTGTTTTATGGACACTGTGTCTACAGGAGTAGCTCCTGGAGTCAGCAAGCTACTTCATGATCATGATGGTGAAGGCAGCAATTTCTTTGAAACTAGATTTTGCTCAGTGATTGTGGGCGGTTGTTGTTCAGTCATCCAGTTGTGTCTGACTCTGTAACCCCATGAACTGCAGCACACCAGGCTTCCATCACCTTTACTATCTCCCGGAGCTTGATCAGACTCATGTTCATCAAGTTGATTGTGCCATCCAACCATTTGTTGCCCCCTTTTTCTCCTGCCCTCAATCTTTCCCAGCATCATGTCTTTTCCAGTAAGTTGGCTTTTCCCATCAGGTGGTCAATAAAGTATTGGATCTTCAGTATCCTTCCTTCCAATGAATAGTGAGGGTGGATTTTCTTTACGATTGATTGGTTTGATCTCCTTGTTGTCCAAGGGACTTTCAAGATTCTTCTCTAGCAACATAGTTAGAAAGGACCAATTCTTTGGCACTCAGCCTTCTTTATGGTCAAACTATCACATTTGTACAAGACTACTGGAAAAACCATGGCTTTGACTATAAAGACTTCCACTGGTAAAGAGATGACTCTGCTTTTTAATATGCTGTCTAGGTTTGTCATAGCTTTTCTTCCAAGAAGCAAGCATCTTTTAATTTCATGACTGCAGTAACTGTCCACAGTGATTTTGGAGCCCAAGGAAATGAAGTTATGGAAGGGCCTAGGCTTTCCTTCAACAATTCCATAGCTCCTCATGCATTCTTTTTTTCTCCTCAAATTGACTGGAGTAAATTCTGTCATCCATTGTTAAGAATGCTGGTGAGTAGTTTCCTTGTCTTTAAACAGTAATACTAGTATCTTGAAAGGTTATTAAAAGAAGTGAATGGAACAATTCATGTAAAGCATGTTAACACATATTATCTGCCCAAAAACTAACTCTTGTTTTTGTGTTTTCACTCTTGTTTTAAGGTTGCTTAAAAATCAGAATGCCTGGGTTTGAATCATGGCTTGTAGCGTATGTTCTTTCTGCAAGCTTGGTCAAGCTGCTTAACTTTTCTAAGGTTTCATTTCTTTATCTATAAACTAGGTAAAAAGCAAAACTACTTCATGTAGTTTGGCAAGGGAAGCCCGAAAATTAAATGAGAATATGTTAATAATTTTTTTTTCCTGTACTTTGTTATTCTCCACACAAATCTGATTCCATTCAAACTAATTTCCCACATTAATTCCTGTTTTAATGCCATGAGCTCAACCTGTTTCCTCACAGTTCTGGGCACACCTTTTAAAAATAATACTCAGTATCCTGACATTATACTTTCTCTGTTTTTCAATTCAAATCCATTTTCAAGCTGTTCCTTTTTCATGCAATCTTTTCAAGGACCTGGAACCTACCTTGATCACTTTCTTGGTCTTGCAGCTCCTACAAACAGCACCATGCATTTTAAACCATTTTTCCCCTTGGTAAAGGTGCCTTCCTTCTTTCTCAAGAGGATTTTTTGCTCATTGAGATTATTAGTAACAACTAATTAAAAAAAATCTAACAGAGCTCTTACAAGAGTTCTCCATTTAACACTGACTTGAAAAACTATTGACTAGATAATTTATCATGTCATTGATTGAAATCAATTAGATTATACAATATTTTGTCATTAAATGTAGAGAACTTAGATGTATGAATTCGGTTAAGTGTTTAATATTATACATACATAATTTTCTTAATATTAATTTTTTTCTCTTTACCAAAGCATTTCTGTCTCTAATTTCTTTTGATTGTGCTTACTTCTACTAAGAAATAATAGTAATATTAGATTAACTGACAAAATGAACACATAAAATATGTCACTGTCAACATTAACACATGAGAATGACTCCTGTTCCTTAGATACATTTGCTGGCAGTGACAGAAGAGTCACAGATGAAAGGACTTAGAGGATCGTTTTCACACTCAGCTGCACAATGGAATCACCTGGTGAGCTTTCACAGTGTCGATAACAGCAAGTCCCTACATGTGAAGCTTCAAGCTCGCCATGTCCAATGATGTGAGTTAGTTCAAGCGCGTGGTGTACACTCTCACATGCATGCATTCTCTACACGTGGCTGTTCTTTTGTGCACATTGCTGTACACTACTGCATTGAATACAGAGTACAGTGTCTTTATTTCAAGCCCACGGTGTCCAGAAGCAAGTGTAAAAGCAGGGGTGAAGTAGCTGGCACTACTGTACTTTTCAAGGTATTGTACAATAAGGTTTAAAATGCTTTACTTTTTTGTGTTTGCTTTTTATGTATATATTATTTGTGTGAAAAGTGTTATAAATAAATGTATTACTGTACAGTACTGCACAGCCAAGCCAATTGTGTTAGATGGCTACCTGGGCTAACATTTTTGGACTTAGAAACAAACTGGACTTAGGAACATGCTTTCAGAATGGAATTTGCTTGTATATAGGGGACTTAGAGTAATGTGTCAGCATGCTAAAAATCAGAGATATTACTTTCATGACAAAGGTCCATCTAGTCAAAGGTATGGTTTTTCCAGTAGTCATGTATGGATGTGAGAGTTGGACCATGAAGAAAGCTGAGCACCAAAGAATTGATGCTTTTGAATTGTGGTGTTGGAGAAGACTCTTGAAAGTCCCTTGGACTGCAAGGAGATCCAACCAGTCCATCCTAAAGGAAATCAGTCCTGAATATTCATTGGAAGGACTGATGCTGAAGCTGAAACTCCAATACTTTGGCCACCTAATGTGAAGAGCTGACTCATTTGAAAAGACTGATACTGGGAAAGATTGAAGGTGGGAGGAGAAGGGGATACAGAGGATAACATGGTTGGATGGCATTACCGACTCAATAAACATGAGTCTGAGTAAGCTCTAGGAGTTGGTGATGGACAGGGAAGCCTGGAGTGCGACAGTCCATGGGGTCGCAAAGAGTCGGACACGACTGGGCAACTGAACTGAACTATGGTACCTGCATCTTAACCCCAAAGACCTCCATTGAATTCTATTGGCATATGCCTTGGCAACTGGATATTTAAAGTCAGTCAGATGAGTCTCGTGAGCAATTAGAAATAAGAGCTATTGGTCAGAGGTCATTCTCCATTTAGCATCCACTCTTGTTCACTTTCCTCTCACTGCTTTGCTTTAGGAACACGGTACTTGCTTGGAGAGGCTTAAGGCCACTCCTTTGCCATTACTAGTAATACCTTTGACACATATATACCAGTAAGGGTGATAAAATGGCATTATTTTAAAAACTATTTTATGAAAATAACTTTCTGTAATTTCAGCAGGCAGTAACAATATTCACATATTACTAGAAATAAGGTAATGATGAATATATCTGCCTGGCAAAAAAGAGAGAGGAAGAGAGAGTGAAAACAAGTTTACAGCTGCATTAATTAACTATAAAAGAAAGTTACAGTTTCAAGTTGCATGTACCTGGTCGATGGCACCCAGATCATCAGCAAAGCTGTTTACTTCTGACAGAAGCAGAGATATTATAGATCTTCTCAACAAGCTGCAACTCCCCAGCATTACCAGACTCTGCGAGACGTAACGCTGCACCTGAAACTGCAGAGCGAGATAAGTAGGCTCCACTTTCTGTCAAGTCAAGTCAGAGTATATTTAATGGGCATTTTCTAAGATTTACTACTGAGCTCCCTGCTGCGGGGAGCACAGAAAGTGCTAACATAATTCTGGGTCAGTCTCAAGCAAAACTGTGAAGTAGATTATCACGAGAGAAGCAATGAAATTTTATAGCAGTTAATATTTTGAAATGTGTGACAAGGTGCTAAAATGAAGTTTTAGCTGAAGGACCAAAAGATCGTATCATTAGATGATAGACTACATACAGAATGAATCACGGGGATGACAAAACAAGACTCTCAGACCCTTAACCATTAAATACAGATATGGAGCTATAGGGGTAGAGATGATAAAGAGGGAAGGAGGAAAAGGTTTGACGATGTCTTTGGGAAGAGGCCCACCTCCACGCTGCAGAGGGACGGGTGTGGGTGTCTATTCTCCACAAATCAAAAGAGAGGTCATTTAGAGGGAGTAGAAAAAAATGTGGGACTCTGATTTTTCATCTAGAGGTAGCAAAAGAACTTATCATTCAATAAATTTCAAAGGACAGTGGGAGACAATAAACTGTATCCCTTATAGTTATTAGGAGAAACACCACTTGAATATTATTCACAGTAAGGTACATATAAATCATACCTCAATTTCCATTAAATCTTTTCTTTAATATATCTGGGAGAAAGGAGCCTTCAAGGAATATCTCAGAACACAAAAACAGTATCTACCTCGTCATTGCTCTCTATGAGCTTAAAATCATATTGAGGAGACACTACTTTACTTTATAAAATATTTCAATGACAATGCTAAATAATTAATGCCATATGATACTAAAAAAACACCATCTGCGTTCTTTAGGATAAACACTTAATGTAGATATTTCTCAAATTGACATTTTAATAATATACTTTAAAAGCTAATCAATGACACTAAGAAACTGAATAGATTATAGGCTTCAAAAAATGTCTATTATAAATCCAGATGTGTATAACTAGCTGTTAATAATTTTCTAAATCAACTTATCAAGTTTACAAATAAAACCACATCAATTTATTATCATAGGAAATCACATTTATTTATCAGTTATTTCCTAATAACGTAATTAGCTAAGACTCCCATCTTTTGTAACTCTTTAATACCATTTGCTCTATGTCCCATTTTTTATAACATTTTTCTTCGTACTTGAAATAAAGAGTGCTCTTAGCTAAGTTCTAAAAACCTTCTGTTGAGTATTTCATGGATGATGTAGTTGTTTACTTACCGTTTTTCCTTAATACTAATCTTTAGGGGATAGCTTAAAGAGAAGATGAATTTCACAATAAAATGGACTTTACACAGCGGGGATGAAGTGAAGGTGTGACAGGCTGCAGACTCTGGAGCCCAACACTTGCCTGAGTTAAATCCCAGCTCCACACTGATTAACGTGTACTAACAACTTATCAACCTTTTATTTCTCAGCTTGCACTTCTGCAAAACAGTGACTGGGCAGTAGCACCTACACAGAGCCCTGCACAGGAAGCTAAGACAGCAAAATGATTACCACAGGGCCAGTCCCTGGGCATGCCAGCACATTCAGAAACCTCAGCAGTGGCCACAGGACTGGAAAAGGGCAGCTTTCATTCCAGTCCCAAAGAAGGGCAATGCCAAAGAATGCTCAAACCACTGCACAATTGCACTCATCTCACATGCTAGTAAAGGAATGCTCAAAATTCTCCAAGCCAGGCTTCAGCAATATGTGAACCGTGAACTTCCAGATGTTCAAGCTGGTTTTAGAAAAGGCAGAGGATCCAGAGGTCAAATTGCCAACATCTGCTGGAACATGGAAAAAGCAAGAGAGTCCCAGAAAAACATCTATTTCTGCCTTATTGACTATGCCAAAGCCTTTGACTGTGTGGATCACAATAAACTGTGGAAAAAATGAACCGTGAACTTCCTGATGTTCAAGCTGGTTTTAGAAAAGGCAGAGGAACCAGAGATCAAATTGCCAACATCTGCTGGATCATGGAAAAAGCAAGAGAGTCCCAGAAAAACATCTATTTCTGCTTTATTGACTATGCCAAAGCCTTTGACTGTGTGGATCACAATAAACTGTGGAAAATTCTGAAAGAGATGGGAATACCAGACCACCTGACCTGCCTCTTGAGAAATCTGTATGCAGGTCAGGAAGCATCAGTTAGAACTGGACATGGAACAACAGACTGGTTCCAAATAGGAAAAGGAGTACGTCAAGGCTGTATATTGTCACCCTGCTTATTTTACTTATAGGCAGAGTACATCATGAGAAACTCTGGACTGGATGAAGCACAAGCTGGCATCAAGATTGCCAGGAGAAATATCAATAACCTCAGATATGCAGATGACACCACTCTTATGGCAGAAAGTGAAGAGGAACTAAAAAGCCTCTTGATGAAAGTGAAAGAGGAGAGTGAAAAGGTTGGCTTCAAGCTCAATATTCAGAAAACTAAGATCATGGCATCTGGTCCCATCACTTCATGGAAAATAGATGTGGAAACAGTGTCAGACCTTATTTTGGGGAGCTCCAAAATCACTGCAGATGGTGATTGCAGCCATGAAATTAAAAGACACTTCCTCCTTGGAAGGAAAGTTATGACCAACCTAGATAGCATATTGAAAAGCAGAGACATTACTTTGCCAACAAAGGTCTGTCTAGTCAAGGCTATGGTTTTTCCTGTGGTCATGTATGGATGTGAGAGTTGGACTGTGAAGAAGGCTGAGGGCCAAAGAATTGATGCTTTGAACTGTGGTATTGGAGAAGACTCTGGAGAGTCCCTTGGACTGCAAGGAGATCCAACCAGTCCATTCTAAAGGAGATCAATCCTGGGTGTTCATTGGAAGGAATGATGCTAAAGCTGAAACTCCAGTACTTTGGTCACCTCATGCGAAGAGTTGACTCATTGGAAAAGACTTTGATGCTGGGAGGGATTGGGGGCAGGAGGAGAAGGGGACGATAGAGGATGAGATGGCTGGATGGCATCACAAACTCAATGGACACGAGTTTGAGTGAACTGCGGGAGTTGGTGATGGACAGGGAGGCCTGGCGTGCTGCGATTTATGGGGTCGCAAAGAGTCGGACAGAACTGAGCGACTGAACTGAACTGAGTCTGAATCAAATTTGATGTTTATGCTTCTGAGATTCTGGCTTTTTTAGACTGAAATCAATGTGGTGATGGCAAGTAATGAGGCTGAATAAATAAGCAGCAAAACTGCCCTCTATATGTGCCTGTAATAAAACCTCAGTTCAGTTCAGTTACCAACTCCATCACCAACTCCCGGAGCTTTCTCAAACTCATGTCTATTGAGTCAGTGATGCCATCCAACCATCTCATCCTCTGTTGTCCCCTTCTCCTCCCGCCATCAATCACTCCCAGCATCAAGGTCTTTTCTGATGAGTCAGTTCTTCGCATCAGGTGACCAAAGTGTTGGAGTTTCAGCTTCAACATCAGTCCTTCCAATGAATATTCAGGACTGATTTCCTCTAGGATAGACTGCTTGGATTTCCTTGCAGTCCAAGGGACTCTCAAGACTCTTCTCCAACACCACAGTTCAAAAGCATAAATTCTTTGGAACTCAGTTTTCTTTATAGTCCAGCTCTCACATTCATACATGACCACTGGAAAAACCAAAGCTTTGACTAGATGGACCTTTGTTGGCAAAGTAATGTCTCTGCTTTTTAATATGCTATCTAGGTTGGTCAAAACTTTTCTTCCAAAGAGCAAGTGTCTTTTAATTTCATGCTGCAGTCACCATCTGCAGTGATTTGGAGCCCAAGAAAAAAAAGTCTGTCACTGTTTCCAATGTTTCCCCATCTATTTGCCATGAAGGAATGGGACCGGATGCCATGATCTTAGTTTTCTGAATGTTGAGCTTGAAGCCAACTTTTTCTCTTTCCTCTTTCACTTTCATCAAGAGGCTCTTTAGTTCTTTGATTTCTGCCATAAGGGTGGTGTCATCTGCATATCTGAGGTTATTGATATTTCTCCCAGCAATCTTGATTCTGGCTTGTGCTTCCCATCCAGTCCAGAGTTTCTCATGAAGTACTCTGCATAGAAGTTAAATAACCAGGGTGACAATATACAGCCTTGACATACTCCTTTCCCTATTTGGAACCAGTCTGTTGTTCCATGTTCAGTTCTAACTGCTGCTTCTTGACCTGCATACAGATTTGTCAGGAGGCAGGTCAGGTGGTCTGGTATTCCCTTCTCTTGCAGAATTTTCCAGTTTGTTGTGATCCATACAGCCAAAGCCTTTGGCACTTTAGTAATAAAGCAGAAGTAGATGTTTTTCTGGAACTCTGTTGCTTTTTTGGTGATCCAGCAGATGGCAATTTGATCTCTGGTTACTCTGCCTTTTCTAAAACCAGCTTGAACATCTGGAAGTTCACAGTTCATGTATTGGTGAAGCCTGGCTTGGAGAAGTTTGAGCATTACTTTTCTAGCATGTGAGATGAGTGCAGTTGTGTGGTAGTCAGAGCATTCTTTGGCATTGCCTTTCTTTGGGATTGGAATGAAAACTGACTTTTTCCAGTCCTGTGGCCACTGCTGTTTTCCAAATTTTCTGGCATATTCAGTGTAGCACTTTCACAGCATCATCCTTAGGAATTGAAAGAGCTCAACTGGAATTCCATCATCTCCACTAGCTTTGTTCATAGTGATGCTTCCTAAGGCCACCTTGACCTCACATTCTAGGATGGCTCTAGGTGAGTGATCACACCATCGTGATTATCTGGGTCATGAAGATTTTTTTTGTACAGTTCTTCTGTGTATTCTTGCCACCTCTTCTAATATCTTCTGCTTCTATTAGTTCCATACCATTTCTGTCCTTTATTGTGCCCATCTTTGCATGAAATGTTCCCTTGGTATCTCTAATTTTCTTGAAGAGATCTCTAGTCTTTCCCATTCTGTTGTTTTCCTCTTTTCTTTGCAGTGATCACTGAGAAAGGCTTTTTTAAATCTCTCCTTGCTATTCTTTGGAACTCTGCATTCAAATGGGTATATCTTTCCTTTTCTCCTTTGCTTTTCGCTTCTCTTCTTTTCACAGCTATTTGTAAGGCCTCCTCAGACAACCATTTTGCCTTTTTGCATTTTTCTTGGGGATGGTCTTGATCACTGTTTCCTGTATATTGTCACAAACCTCTGTCCACAGTTCTTCAGGCACTCTATCAGATCTAATCCCTTGAATCTATTTGTCACTTCCATTGTATAATCCTAAGGGATTTTATTTAGGTCATACCTGAATGGTCTAGTGGTTTTCCCTACTTTCTTCAACGTAAGTCTGAATTTGGCAATAAGGAGTTCATGATCTGAGCCACAGTCACCTCCTAGTCTTGTTTTTGCTGACTGTATAGAGCTTCTCCATCTTTGGCTGCAAAGAATATAATCAATCTGATTTTGGTATTGACCATCTGGTGATGTCCATGTGTAGAGTCTTCTCTTGTGTTAAGTAATAAACTTAGCTATTGCCAAAGATGATGATGCTATCTTTATGCAGTAAACTAAAACCTCTCTTTAAAGAATGTTCACAATATTCTTAATCCCTGATACACCTTGGAGAATGTAAAGAGACAGTTGTTATCTTTCTTCACTAAAGAAGAAAACAGAGATGAAGAAAGATATCTTTTGGTTATTCAGTAAGTTAGCAGCCAGATAACAAACCCAAATCTCTGCTATTCTAAGGACACCTAGGAAAGACTTTGACTAACAGTTTAGTAATCTTTGATATCTGTTTGAAATAAAGGTCATGTCCTCATTTAAAAGCAATACTAGCCAGGACCCTGAGAAGTCCCATTTGCATAGGAAATCCACATTAAAAGTTAAGAGAAACATACTATTGGCATCCTAGTAGCTTGCTCAGCTTGAACATATGCTATCTGATCCCTTTTTAGAATCCTAAAAACACCAGTGCTGGAACTTTGGGTGCAGCTTAAAGTACAAACCTAGGACAACTAGGAGCAATGCCCCTATAACTGAATTTGAATGAAGAATTTTTGTAACTTTAAAACAAGTTGTGGGCATCCCACTATCATTTTATTGAATTTTATATTACTTTAAGGAGTACAGATTGAAAAGCCGTAAAAATTATTTCACATTTTGCAGATTAATTTGGCCAGGTGTGTTAAAATGTCTTCATTTGCCATAGCTAAGGGTCAGTATAAGGGAGAGAGTCTTCAGAGACTAATGTTTTCCTGAATTTTATTGTCAGGCAGGTGCTACACAAATGCAATTTCAGTTTCCATTTACGGTTCCATCCTATATTAATCTGATTCTGAAACAAGCAGTGTGGCTGAAAGAAAGTACTGTCTTAAGAATCAGAAGAACAGATTTAAAACCAGCTCAATCACTTGCAGTACAACCTCAGGAAAATAATTCAACTTCTTTGAGCCATGGATTTTTTTTATCCAAAAAGGGGAAGGGGGAAAATTCTAGATGAAGGGAACCTTATACCCAGAGACCTGGAGGTGAATGTTATAGAAGACCTTGGGCTTTACTAAGGCAGAAACTACATATTGGAAAAAGGAAGAAGGTGGCATGGATATAATTAGATAAATAGGGTCAGAATACAGAAGTAACATAACTCAGTAGGTCACTGACAACCAGAGTAACATGCACGGGTGTGTAAAGATTGGCCAAAGGAGTTAGTAATATGCATCAAAGAGCAAAGTGCCTGGAATTGGAAAAGTCCTCAAAAGTGAGTTGCAATAATTCAGATGTGAGGTGAGGAGATGTGATGTAGCATCATGTTAGAGGGACTAGAAGGGTGAAAATCTGTATAACTTGGTGAGTCTTTCATATATACATATACACATACACATATATTAATATATACAGAAAGGAGAAGAAGAATGAGTCAAGGAAGACTGCAAGTTTTAAGTCTGGGTGATAGCAAAGATGATGGTGTCATACACAGAGAAAGATGATGGGAGAGAAAGCGAGAAAGAGTTTCCAAAATATTGAGTGAGAATGATGATGTCAAGTCATCCATTGGGAAACATTGTTTGAGCTTTTGGTGTATGGACCTGGTGATGTGGACATATCCAGATTGAGTATGATGATGATAGTTGAAGCCATTGGAACAGACGAGCTCCCTTGGTGAATAGTGAAAAGAGAGCATAACTTGGGATTTAGGATAGAATGTTAAAAAATTAAATGATTCTATATGTAAAGTGGTGGGCATATAGTAAGAAAACAACAAATAGCAGCTTTTACTACAGTTAAGAACATGCAGATTTAAAAGACAAGGTAGACAAGGAGCTTTCAAAGGAGAGGGGCATGCATGGCAAACCACAGCAGCACTCCTATCTGATCAGAGAGTGCATCTCCATGGTAAGGTGGTCAGACCTCAGTGCGAGGACGCCCCAGGGCTCCTGAGAATCATCTTCCACAAAACTCCTTACCAACTACAAAAGAGGGCTGAATATTAACAGTTTTGTTGGTAAGTTGAATTCCTAGTTCAGTTCAGTCGCGCAGTCGAGTCAGACTCTTTGCGACCCCATGAATCGCAGCACACCAGGCCTCCCTGTCCATCACCAACTCCCGGAGTTCACTCAGACTCACGTCCATTGAGTCTGTGATGCCATCCAGCCATCTCATCCTCGGTCGTCCCTTTCTCCTCCTGCCCCAATCCCTCCCAGCATCAGGGTCTTTTCCAATGAGTCAACTCTTCGCATAAGGTGCCCAAAGTACTGGAGCTTCAGTTTTAGCATCATTCCTTCCAAAGAAATCCCAGGGTTGATCTCCTTCAGAATGGACTGGTTGGATCTCCTTGCAGTCCAAGGGACTCTCAAGAGTCTTCTCCAACACCACAGTTCAAAAGCATCAATTCTTCGGTGCTCAGCCTTCTTCACAGTCCACTCTCACATCCATACATGACCACAGGAAAAACCATAGCCTTGACTAGATGGACCTTAGTCGGCAAAGTAATGTCTCTGCTTTTGAATATACTATCTAGGTTGGTCATAACTTTTCTTCCAAGGAGTAAGCGCCTTTTAATTTCATGGCTGCAGTCACCATCTGCAGTGAATTCCTAAGAGGTATACTAATTGATCACTCAGCCATTAGCTGAAAGTGATAATAAAATATGACCCACAGACATTTTTTTAAGCCAGAGTTTGTAGGAGCCTACCAGTATTCTTGCCTGGAGAATCCCATGGACAGAAGAGCCTGGCAGGCCCCAGTCCATGGGATTGCCGGAGTCGGACATGACTTGGCACCTAAACCACCAACCACCACCACCATTATTAGTATTCTAGCCAGTTAAGATCAACCTTGAGATCATGAAGTATTCTTGCCTGAGTTCAAGGGCAATTAGCATCACCTGTAACAGGGATTTCCACTTTGTAATGTGCCTGCAATATCATGGCCACTTGGCTTCAGTGCTCTGTCCCTGGACAGCTCTCTAATCAAGCAGCCCTAACATGAGGTCTCTTAAATCCCATAGTACCCACGGTATCCATATAGGGAGACAGAAATCAGCCATCCATTTGTTAACATATATTGAGTACCAACTCTGATTCAGGCACAATGTCACCCACACTCAAAAAAAATAAGGTCCTAAAAAAAGGGTAAGCCCAATGAATAGACATGGGAGTGGAGAGAAAATAATTAGTAAGAGCTAAAGAGATACAGGCTACTAATAAGATGCCACAAAGCATTTAATTCTTCATCTGTCTTCATAAGCTCCCTCCACTTTGTAGCAGAGAGGACAATTAGATGTGTAGGCTACTCAATCCTAATTTCTGAATTTAAGAAGAAATTAATGGTTCCAAAAAAAGAAGAGTTTTTCCTCTTTTCCTACATCAATCCAGCATGAGCACAAATGTATCTCTGTTAAGGCTAGCAGGAGAAAAGGGGAGGGAGAATATGATTACTGCCGAACAAGCTCAACAGACAGGAACAGAAAAGAATTTTACTGGCAGAAATTAGAAATTGTTCTTTCTCACTCCACCAACACATAAGTAATAAACGCAGAACTACCTTCTGCTGCCTTTAAAGCTGTGTTACAAAAATGATGCCTCAAGGGATACAAGAAGAATATGCCATGCAATAAAACTCTACCACCTCACCTAACACACCTGAAACTATTTTTAAAATATTTAATTTTTGCTCATGACTTTTTTAATATTGACTCAACAGTCTACGTTAGTTCCTAAATGAGGTAGAACTTTTTGGCCAGAGACCTTTGCAAATCCTCCAGAACAGATTGAAAAGCATATGGTGCAATCTTTAGAATTAATAAAACTATCACACACACACAAAATGATACACAGACATACAGGTTAAGTAAATGCTTCATGCATGAAACATGTAATTTTCAGAAGGTACCAGATATGTGTAACAGGATAGTAAGACTCTGCTTTTGGCCGAAGCCCCTGGGATAACGAATGCCAGCCACTCCCACATTCCAATGTGAGGTGCTAGACCCCCTAGGCAGGGCTTGCTGTTTTGTAACCGTTAGTTGATCAACCCTTCTCTGCCTAGGAAAATAAGGCTCGGGATGCTGAGTTCTTGGAAACTGAGAAACAGATTTCTTCTAGAGTGAGTTGTGGAAGTGTGGTAGCATTCTCCTTCCCCATCATGCCTACCTCGCAGCAACATGGAGCCCTGAACCCCAACTCAAGCCCATTGAGAGGAGAGTCAGGAGAACACCAAAGTTCAGAATGCATATCCAGATCAACCTTGAGATATCTAAAGGATCAGACGCTGCCGGAAGCGCCCTGAGGCAGTAGAATAGAGCACTGCAGCTGGTAGGTAGCTACATCCCCACTGACATCAGAGCCAAAATGCTTGCTTGCTATGAGTAGGTTGTGGACAACACAGGAAAGAGGGTGCTGGCCTGGAACTGGTTAGAATAGTGTCCAGCAGGGTTTGCTATGAGCGATAAGACAACCTTCAGCAAGGAGGCTCACAAGTATCAACAGGTATAGAAGTTGCAGAGAGGTACCCAAAGAGGTTATCAGCAGCCAGGAGAAGGGGTTACAGTTGAGTATCCACCAAGAGGATCACTGAGGAGGCCACAAAAGCATCAGTGCAGTTTGCCTGGGCTTCCCAGGTGGCGCTAGGGGTAAAGAACCCACCTGCCAATACAGGAGACTCAAGAGAAGCAGGGGCAATCCCTGGGTTGGGAAGATCCCCTGTAGGAGGAAATGGCAACCCACTCCAGCATTCTTGCCTGGAGAATCCCATGGAGAGAGAAGTCTGGTGAGCTACAGTCCATGGGGTCACAGAGAGTCAGACACGACGAAAGCAACTTAGCACACACACACACAGTTTGTTTGCATCTCTGCCCCAGCCAGAGGAAATTAAGATCACTACAGCGATGCTGGTCAGACTCCTGCCATCCCGCTGTCCTCCTGTGTCCCCACATTTCACTATTAAAGGAGCCAGAGCAGGCCTAGTGAGTGGAGCAGAAGTAAAGGAAATAACTCACACCCACCTGAACACCAAGCTTCCAACTGAAGCAGGTCCAAGTTATGGGGAAAAAGATGATGTAACTTTAAATGAAGTTCAGAGTTTTTACTATTACACTGAACGAGGCATAATAATTACTCAGCTAGGACTGTTTTAGGAAGTCAAATGACCCGAGGAGACAAGACTTTATGATCTGATTGTGGGCATGTAAGCTATTCAGTCTGCCCAAGATTTCATCTGGGAGTAAAGGAGATGCAACTGCACAAAACAGGCAGTGAAGAAAAAGTACAAAGCTATTTTCTGATGGCATCCTACTTTTTCCTCTATGTCCACAGGTCCTGCTGAAAGGACAAACCCAAGAACCAAGAGAGAGAACCAAGAGAACCTAGAGAACCAAGTTTTACCCCTTGTAACTCCACTTCACTCTCAGTTCCTGCCCAAAGTTGATTAGGGAGGAGTATCTGTCCTAAGTCAGCCAAACAACAGCTCAGCCAGAGACTATGAGATGTCTTGAGCAACACATTAAGTAGGGCAATCAGTTTCCTGGGCATGTGAATATAAGAAAAAGAAGACAATGACTAACTTCAATCATGGCAGTTCAAGCTAAAATATTATTCATTCATTCAACAAAGAGTTTGTGAGGGTACTACCATGCTATAATAAGGAATGAAGTCCCTATTCTTGAGGAGCTAATGTTCTAGTGGGGAAACAGACAAAAAGCAGTTAAAATGAATAAATAAATTAGATAATGATAGTAGTAGTATTGCCATGAAGGAAGTAAATAGAACATTTCGATAAGGAATAGAAGAAGGGACCCTAATGTAGGGTATGGGAAGGGTTTGCTAAGCTGTGATTTTTTTTTTTTTTTTAACTGAGATGTGAAAAATGATACAGATCCAGATTTGTGAAGATTCAGGGAAACGGAGAAAAGCAAATGCAAAGCCCCTGAGGAAGGAAATTGCTCGGCACACTCCCAGAACTGACAGACGGCCAGGGCAACTAGATCAGAGTGAGGAAAGGGAAAGGTGAGCTCAGAGAGGGAGACAGGAGCCAGACCATGCTGAGACTGGGAGGCCACGGTGAGCACAATGTGACCCAGTGAAGCAGAATTGAGACCTGTGTGGACTATGTGAAATAACCTTTAAAAAAAGGAGCAAAGAAGTGACTATGAGCCATCTAGTAAAAAACTATAGCTAACAATTATTGAGTTCTTTGTGTCTTTTAAGGTACTATATTAGCGTTCGACAAACCTTTCCCCACAATAGCTAGATACTAAGTATCTGAAACTCCGTTGGTCATTCACTCTTGGTCACAACTGCTTAACCCTACTGTTTTAGTGCCAAAGCTGCCATAGACGATATGTACAAAAAATCACATGGCTGTGTATCAGTAAAACTTTATTTATGGACACTGAAATTTGATTTTCATATGTTCACATGTCAGGAAATATTCTTTTGATTTTAAAACCACTTAAAACCTTTTAAAAATTATTCATAGTTTCAGTTCAGTCACTCAGTTGTGTCTGACTCTTGCGACCCCATGAATGTCAGCACACCAATCCTCCCTGTCCATCACCAACTCCCGGGGTCCACTCAAACCCATGTCCATTGAGTCGATGATGCCATCCAACCATCTCTTCCTCTGTCGTCCCCTTCTCCTCCTGCCCTCAATCTTTCCCAGTATCAGGGTCTTTTCAAATGAGTCAGCTCTTCGCATTAGGTGGCCAAAGTATTGGAGTTTCAGCTTCAGCATCAGTCCCTCCAATGAACACCCAGGACTGATCTCCTTTAGAATGGACTGGTTGGATCTCCTTGCAGTCCAAGGGACTCTCAAGAGTCTTTTCCAACATGACAGCTCAAAAACATCAAAAGCACTCAGCTTTCTTTATAGGCCAACTCTCACATCCATACATGACCACAGGAAAAACCATAGCCTTGACTAGATGTTCCTTTGTTGACAAAGTAATGTCTCTGCTTTTTAATATACTGTCTAGGTTGGTTATAACTTTCCTTCCAAGGAGGAAATGTCTTTTAATTTCATGGCTGCAGTCACCATCTGCAGTGATTTTGGAGCCCAGAAAAATAAAGTGTGACACTGTTTCTACTGTTTCTCCATCTGTTTGCCATGAAGTGATGGGACTGGATGCCATGATCTTCGTTTTCTGAATGTTGAGCTTTAAGCCAACTTTTTCACTCTCTTCTTTCATCAAGAGGCTTTTTAGTTCCTCTTCACTTTCTGCCATAAGAGTGGTGTCATCTGCATATCTGAGGTTATTGATATTTCTCCCGGCAATCTTGACTCTAGCTTGTGCTTCTCCCAGCCCAGTGTTTCTCATGATGTACTCTGCATATAAGTTAAATAAGCAGGGCAACAATATACATCCTTGATGTATTACTTTCCCTATTTGGAACCAGTCTGTTGTTCCGTGTCTGGTTCTAACTGTTGCTTCCTGACCTGCATACAGGTTTCTCAGGAGGCAGGTGAGGTGGTCTGGTATTCCCATCTCTCTCAGAATTTTCCACAGTTTATTGTGATCCACACAGTCAAAGGCTTTGGCATAGTCAATCATGCAGAAGTAGATGTTTTTCTGGAACTCTCTTGCTTTTTCCATGATCCAGCGGATGTTGGCAATTTGATCTCTGGTTCCTCTGCCTGTTCTAAAACCAGCTTGAACATCTGGAAGTTCACGGTTCACGTATTGCTGAAGCCTGGCTTGCAGAATTTTAAGCATCACTTTACTAGCATGTGAGATGAGTGCAATTGTGCAGTAGTCTGAGCTTTCTTTAGCATTGCCTTTCTTTAGTCCTGTGGCCACTGCTGAGTCTTCCAAATTTGCTGGCATATTGAGTGCAGCACTTTCACAGTGTCATCTTTCAGGATTTGAAATAGCTCAACTGGAATTCCATCATCTCCACTAGCTTTGTTCGTAGTGATACTTGCTAAGGCCCACTTGACTTCACACTCCAAGATGACTGGCTCTAGGTGAGTGATCACACCATCGTGATTATCTGGGTCATGAAGATCTTTTTTGTACAGTTCTTCTGTGTATCCTTGCCACCTCTTCTTAATATCTTCTGCTTCTGTTAGGTCCCTACCATTTCTGTCTTTTATTGAGCGCATCTTTCCATGAAATTCTCCCTTGCTATCTCTAATTTTCTTGAAGAGATCTCTAGTCTTTCCCATTCTATTGTTTTCCTCTATTTCTTTGTATTGATCATTGAGGAAGGCTTTCTTATCTCTCCTTGCTATTCTTTGGAACTCTGCATTCAGATGCTTATATCTTTCCTTTACTCCTTTGCTTTTCACTTCCCTTCTTTTCACAGCTATTTGTAAGGCCTCCTCAAGACAGCCATTTTGCCTTTTTCCATTTCTTTTTCTTGGGGATGGTCTTGATCCCTGTCTCCTGTACAATGTCACGAACCTCTGTCCATAGTTCATTAGGCACTCTATCAGTTCTAGTCTGTTAAATCTATTTCTCACTTCCACTGTATAGTCATAATGGATCTGATTTAGGTGATACCTGAATGGTCTAGTGGTTTTCCGCACATTCTTCAGTTTCAGTCTGAATTTGGCAATAAGGAGTTCATGATCTGAGCCACAGTCAGCTCCCAGTATTGTTTCCGCTGACTGTATAGAGCTTCTCCATCTTTGGCTGCAAAGAATATAATCAGTCTGATTTCAGTGTTGACCATCTGGTGATGTCCATGTGTAGTCTTCTCTTGTGTTGTTGCAAGAGGGTGTTTGCTATGACCAGTGCGTTCTCTTTATAGAACTCTATTACCTTTGCCCTGCTTCATTCTGTACTCCAAGACCAAATTTGTCTGTTACTCCAGGTGTTTCTTGACTTCCTACTTTTGCATTCCAGTCCCCTATAATGAAAAGGACATCTTCTTGGGATGTTAGTTCTAGAAGGTCTTGTAGGTCTTCATAGAACCGCTCAACTTCAGCTTCTTCAGCATTACTGGTTGGGGCATAGGGTTGGATTACTGCGATATTGAATGGTTTGCCTTGGAAACAGAGATCATTCTGTCGTTTTTCAGACTGCATCCAAGTACTGCATTTCAGACTCTTTTGTTGACTACGATGGCTACTCCATTTCTTCTAAGGGAATCCTGCCCACAGTAGTAGATATAATGGGGGCCTTGAAAAACAAAATTGTGTGCAAGATTGGTCTAAAAGGCATAGTCAGCCAAGCTCTCTTCTGCATGCTTTACTTGCAATGACTCTTGTAATCCCTCAACAACTCTATAAGACAGTCACTAATAATATACTCCCTCCTGGGCTTTCCAGGCAGCACTAAGGGTAAAGAACCCACCTACCAATGCAGGAGACATAAGAGACATGGGTTTAACCCCTGGGTTGGGAACATCCCCTGGAAAAGGGCATGGCAACCCACTACAGTATTCTTGCCTAGAGAATTCCACGGACCGAAGAGCCTGGTAGGCTACAGTCCATAAAGCTGCACAGAGTTGGACACAACTGAAGAGACTTAGCACACACACATGCTCCCTTCATAGAAGAGAAAAGTGAGGCAAAAGTTATCACATGTAGAAATTAGTAGAGCCAAACAAATCTGGTTCTAGATTACATGCTATTAGTTTTGCAATCTTGTCTTGTGCTAATAAATAATTCAAATTTAACATATTCAAGAGAAGCACTTTTGGAATGGTGGAATAAGAAATGATAGAGTAAAATTCCATTCCTCCATAAATGCAAACAGAACACTAGCAAAGAGAATATTTGAAATCAAATTTTTCAGAACTCTGGAAATTAAGCATACTTACTACAAGCTGAGAAGCATTATTTAAGAAAAGTAGACAAATCTTAGTAAGGATGGTGAGTTTTAAGTTGCCCTATTCCCAACTCCCTCTTCCCAGTTCCTCAGTAGACTTGAATATTAACAGCTTTATGAACACAATAGCTGTGAAAATCAGCCTAATGGCCAATGATAAAAAGTTCAAAATTGATTTGGAATACTCCTATATGAGAGAATTATCATTGTATTACTTGTTCGATATCTCCTTGGAACCCTCAACTCACAGGTCTTTATTTGATCTGGCCCAGAGCCCATTCAGTATATATAGCCTTTTCCCCGGGGCATCTGTCAAAAATAATTCATGGTAATTGTTTAATGAAATAACTTTCTGGAGGGAAGATAATTACTGGGACAAATAAGAGGTTGTCAAAAAACCTAAGAAGAAAAGCTGGGGAATAAGATATCCTTAGGGGGCTTTGAAAAGCTGCAACATATTCTTAAAAATCTAGAAAGCTATACACATGTGCAAGGCTCTGTACATGCCCAGGAAAGGCCTAAGAAGGTTCTAGTATATTGATTCCAGCTGACACTGAGGTTCTACATAAATAGGAAGTGAGAAATAAAGCAGAGTTGTGAACTGCCAGGGAGTTGAAGGTATGCCCCAATACACACGCATAGCTCATTTGCAAAGGCTGCCGCTACTGCTAAGTTGCTTCAGTCATGTCCAACTCTGTGCGACCCCATAGAAGGCAGCCCACCAGGCTCCTGCGTCCCTGGGATTCTCCAGGCAAGAACACTGGAGTGGGTTGCCATTTCCTTCTCCAACATGTGAAAGTGAAGTCGCCCAATCGTGTCCGACTCTTAGACCCCATGGACTGCAGCCTAGCAGGCTCCTCTGTCCATTGGATTTTCCAGGCAAAAGTACTGGAGTGGGGTGCCATTGTCTTCTCCGTTGCAAAGGCTAGGAGATACATTAATTCAAAGCATTTAAGAAAATCACTGTGCAATCATTAGTTGACCACTAAGATAACAAAGCAGAGACTTTAATGATGAAGCATAGTAAATAATTAGAATTGGCAGAATTAGTTTAGAAAAAATTGTGCATTTTGAAAAAAATGCACAGCATGAGATTGTGAGTTACATTTTATTTGGGGCATTATGAGGACTGAAGCTCAGGGGACAGCACTTCAGATAGCTCTGAGAAACTGTTTCAAAGAGGTAATGGGAAAAGATAGTATATATGTGATTCTGGCAAAGCAGGAATACATGCAACCAAGCACATATTTTTTGTAGAAAGCTTCTGCTGGTCTCATGAAGTTTCTGCTAGTGAAGAGAAACAATCATCACCCTGAAGGATTTTAGTGCTTTTCTAGAAATGAGGAGATATAAGAATTGGCCTCATAAAATCAGTTCCTGAGAATATCTGACTATCTAAAGACTTCTCCTGCCAGTTTCCCAAAGCACAGAGTGCCTCATTTCTGTCTTCCACACTGAACTCCTTCAGGGGGTGTTGAGGATCAGCAAGTACAGTGGCAAATACATGATTTAATCCTTGTAGAGGTAGATGGCAAGCATCCATGGCAAGTGCCAGCTTGTGACTGCCAAAGTTACTAAATAAACAAGAAGCAATAACAGTAATAAGGGGGAAAACAACAAACCCTGGGAAAGAGGGGCAATCAATGGCCAAAATTAACACATTTTATTATTTTAAATGCCTAGTTAATAAAAAATTAAGATGCATGCAAAGAAACAAGAAAAAGCAATCTATAGAAACTGTCCCAAACACTGGACTTTCTAAGCAAAGACTTTATATAAGCTATTATAAGTATGTTCAAAGAACTAAAGGAAAATAAGAATGTCTTACAAAATAGGAAACATCAAGAGATAGAAATTATAATTTTTTTCAAAAGCAAATATAAATTCTAGAGTTGAAAAATACAATACTGAAATTAAAAATTTAGTACTATGGCTCAACAGCTAATTTGAGATGACAGAAGAAAGAAAAATCAATGAACTTGAAGATAGGTCAAGATTATCCAGTTTGCAGAGAAAATAGAATGTATATATGCTCCTAGAAGTAAAGTGTCAGAGACTGTCAAAAATATCAACATCAAAAATATCAACATAGGAACATAAAAAAAATCAACATAGGCATAACAGGAGTTCCAAGGAGGAGGGAGGGATATAGAGGGGGAGGGGGGATGTAGAGGGGGAGGGGCAAAGAGGGAGTGAGAGAGAAAGAGAAGGTCAGAAACAATAGTTGAAGAAATAGTTGTCAGAAAATTCCCAAATTTGATGAAAAACATTAATCTGTACATCCATAATCAACACTCAAAAATTTCCAAAAAGGATAAACTTAAAGAGATCCATACTGAAACACATTGTAATAAAAATGTTGGAAGCCAAAGAGAATGAATCTTAAAATCAGTAAGACAAGCAATTTATTAAGTACAAGGGAGCTGTAATAAAATTAACAGCTAATTTCTTATCAGAAACTATGGAGGCCAGAAGACACTGAGCTGATATAATCAAAGCAGTAAAAGAAAGTCACAGTCAACCAAGAATGCTACACCTAGCAAAATTTTCTTTCAAAACCAGTGAAATTAAGACAGTCCCAGATAAACAAAAACAGAGAAAATGTATCATTAACAGATCTGCCTTAAAAGAAATACTAAAAGAAGACCTTCTGGCTAAAATCAAGGATATGAGACAATAATTCAAATGCACATTGAAAAAAAAAGAGAGAGAGAGAGACCCAATAAAGTTAATTACCTAGGTAATTATAAAAGACATTATAAACGTATTTTAAAATTATAACTCTTTTCTTCTTCTCTCTGATTACCAGCTGCTACCCGAGGGTCCAGCTTCTAATAAGCCTACATCTATGTATTGACAGATCCTGCCCAGAGCCCAGAAGAGCCAGTGGGCACCTTCCCTACCTTCTCTCTCTGGCTCACTCCAACTGTAAAACCAGGTCACCAGGATCTTCCTGGAAGAGACTTGCCCAAAGTTTCTTCATCTAGCACCTCAACTTTTATAGTTGCCACCTAAGGGTGTCCTCTGTCACCAACTAGCAACTACTTTCAAAGTGCATGCTAAGTTGCCTCAGGTCCTCTTTGTGACTCCATGGACTGTAGCATGCCAGGCTCCTCTGTCCATGGGATTTCTCAGGCAAGAATACCAGAGTGGGTTGCCATTTCCTCCTCCATGGGATCTTCCGGACGTAGGACCTAGGGCTCAAACCCTTGTCTCTTATGTCTCCTGTAGCAGTAGGCAGATTCTAGCACCTGGGGACAGGTGCCCAAATCACCTAGCTGCACCCAAATCTGGCTTGCATTCATCCATGAGTCCTATAGGACTTTAGCAAACAAAGAAGCTGGGATTTTTTATTTCGTTTGGGGCTATGCCACATGGTTTGCAGGACTGTAATTCCCCCACCAGAGACTGAATCTGGATCCTTGGCAGTGAACCGACAGAGTCCCAACCACTGGACCACCAGGAAATTCCAAAAGAAGCAGTTTTCCATCAGGCATATGAGCTCTCCCTGCATCCATATGAGCAGGCTCAGTACAGAAGGAGCAGGCAAAATTTCCCATCTCCCAGTTTGCTCCCCAGAAGGGGTTTACTGTAAACCTTAGTAACTGGTGCCTGAGAGGCTAACTTTTAATCAGTACATGTATGTCTAGGCAATGACTGGAATCCTCCCAGGCACCCAAAAGAACTGGTGGGCTAGTAAACACTTACCCACATTTTCCCTCTTGCATAATCCAACAACACAATCAAGTTTCCAGCTTCTACCTGGAAAAAGCATGTCCATATCTAGCACCTCAAATTTTGAGTACTATCTGAGAAATGGGCCTGTAAGTCACCTAGCTCTGATTGCCAATAATGCTTGGTATTCACAAGTCCCATGGAGTTATATTAATTTTTTTAAAAGGAGGTTTCAAACAGGCACACAAGCAAAATGCCTATCTCCTACTTTTTTCTTGGAAGGGGTCTGACTGCATATTTCACCAGATGCTGCTTGAAGTCCTGGCTTCTAACCAGCTGATTAGAATCCTTTCAGGAGCCTGAATAGGCATGCTCCTGCTGTAACCCCCTGGCTCACTCCAGTAGTAAAACCAAACTTCCAGCTCTCCCTGAGAGAATCTGGTCCACACATCTAGGACCCTAACTTTTACAGTGGCTACCCAAGGGAAGGGTTCTCAAACCACTTAGCTCTGAGAGCTATCAGGGCTCAGCATTCCAAGTTCCCCAGAACCACACAAAACAAAGAAGTGACTCTATTTGGTTCATAAGCACTCGCAGAAACTATGGCCTCTGGTTCAGCAGAATTAGTAGCAAAGAAAACAATGTTCCCAGTTTATCTGATACAGCCTAAAGTACACATCTAATGTCCTGACTTTCCTAGACATTGCCTGAAGGTCAGGCTTCTTGGACTCTAAAATGCATATTGAATCACAAAAAACTCCAAATAGCCAATTCCTGATTTCAAACTACATTACAAAGCCATAGCAACCAAAATAGTATGGTGTTGTCATAGAAACAGAAACATAGACTAACAGAATAGAATGGGGAGCCCATAAATAAACCCTTGCATACATGGTATCAATTTTTAACAAAGATGTCAGGAACATACAATGGTGGGAGAATAATCTCTTCAATAAATGGTGCTAGAAAACCTGGAAATTCAGTATGGTGGTTCTTCACAGAATTAAAAATAGAACTACCATATGATTCACCAACCCCACTGCTGGTTATATATTCAAAGGAAATGAAAATAGGATATAGAAGAAATATCTGCACTCTCTGTTCACTGTATTATCCTCCAGAGTCAAGGTATGGAAACAACCTAAGTGCCCATCAATGGATAAATGGATTAAAACAAAAATGTGGTGAATATATATATACACATACACAATGGAATTTTATTCAGACCCAAAAAAGAAAATACTGCCATTTGCAATAACATGAATTAACCTGGAGGGCATTATAATAAATGAGTTCGACAGATAAAGACAAATACTGCATGCTATCATAATACGCAGAGTCTTTAAAAAAAAAAAAAAAAACAGTTTAACTCATAGAAACAGAGAGTAGAGTGAATGTTGCCAGGGGCTTGAGGTCAACGAAATGGGGAAAGATGGTAAATGGGTCAAATTTTAATCTGTAAGATGAATAAATTCTGAGAATCTAATATATAACATAGTGATTACAATTAATACTGCATTATATAACTGAAATTTGCTAAGAGAGTAGAACTCAAGTGTTCTCACCAAAAAAATTAAGCACGTGAGGTGATGAATGTGTTAATTAACCTTATAGGGTGAATATTTGACATTGTATACACACTTGTATCAAATCATCACATTGTATACTTTAAGTATAATACAATTATTTGTCAGTTATACCTTAATAAAGCAGGGGGGAAAGATAAATGATCACAAATCAATAACCTAAACTTCTATCTTAAGAATCTAAAAAAACCCAACCTAAAGCAAGTAGAAGGAAGAAATAATATTAGAGAAGAAATAAGTGAAATGTATAATAGGAAAATACAGAAAATCAGAAGTTGATTCTTTGAAAAACTCAATGAATTGGCAAGTTTTTGGTAAAATTTATCAAGAAAAAAGAGAAAGTATCTACATTTCTAAAATAGGGAATAAAAGAGGGAGCATTCCTACTGACTTTATAGAAATAAAAAAGATTATAAGGGAACACTATGAACAATTGTATGCCAGTAAAATACACATTACAGATGTAAATGGACAAATTCCTACAAAGACATGAGCTACCAAAATTGATTTAAGAAGTAGAAAATCTGAAAGAAAGAAAGACCTTCTGAGCCACCAGGGAAGCACCAAGAAAATCTGAACAGATCTTTAACAAGTGAAGAAATTGAATTAATAATTGACAAATTTCCCAAAAGAAAGGCCCAGCTTTCCAACACTTCATAAATTCTCCCAAATAATAGAACAGGGGGAAATATCTCCCAACTGATTCTATGAGGCCAGTAATATCAAAAGGACAAAAAAAAAAAAACCCAAGAAAGAAAAATAGAGACTAATATCCGTTATGGATACACAAGCAAAATTCTTCAAAATACCAGAAAGCAGAATCATACATCACAACTAAATGGGATCTATCCCAGGAATGTATAGGTAGTTTGACATATGAAATCAGTGTATAATGCACCATATCAATAGACTAAAGGACAAAATCACATGAGATAGTAGAGCAAAATGGCTAAGAGCACTGTCTCTGGAACCAGCTACATAAGTTTCTACACTAGCTCTGTTGTGTGATCCAGGGCAAGTCAGAAATCTCTCTATCCCTATATCCTCATAGGTTATTTTGAGGATTGAGTTAGTAGACTATAAAGCACTTAGAAAAGTGCCTGACACAAAGTGAGTGCTAGTCAAGTACTTTCCTTTGTTATTATTTTATTCTCTTTTAAATTACTAAACTTGTTAAAAAGCATGAAAATTATAACTTCTAACTCCAGATTGTATTTGCCACTGTGCCCCAAGTATCTCAACTGACATACTCAAATTTACTATCTTTGTATGCTGTAGAAATGATGTTGAAAATTGACATATGCTTTCAGAGATAAAAATAAACTCACCAGTATAAGAAAAAAAAGTTTATCATAATCAAAATCTTGGTATTCCCTACTCAAATCTATTCTTCTTTCATTGTTTTCCTTCTCAGAAAATAACATCACCCAGTTTCTAAGGCCAAAAAAAATATTTAAGTCAACTTTGCTTTCATTTTCCCCCTCAGAGGCAATATCCAATGGACGAGCAAATTGTTCAAAATTTATTCCTACCTTCTCAGCAGCAGCAGGTTTGAGCTGTCATCATCTCTCTTTGGATTACTATATTCACCTCCTGACTGTCTTCTCTGCTTTCACTCCTGCTCCCCTACAGTCTAGTCTCCACATAACACTTGTAAATTGTAAATCAGATCACGACTGTTTATATCATGCCCTACAGGGCCTGACCAGAGAAGGCAATGGCAACCCATTCCAGAGTTCTTGCCTGGAGAATCCAGGGACGGGGGAGCCTGGTGGGGTCACACAGAGTCGGACACAACTGAAGCGACTTAGCAGCAGCAGCAGCAGCATGGGGCCTGACATAATCTGGCTCCAGGACACCTCTTTCCAACACTGTTATCTGTGAATTTCCCCCTACTCTCAGCACCTAGCCACGGCTAATATCCATGCTGATCCTTTCGCTGGCCAAGCGCATTCTTGCCTTAGGATCTTCATACCTGCCATTTCCTCTGCAGGAACACCCTCCCCCACTTGGCTCCTTCTCTCAATTCATTTGGATCTGTGCTCAGATTTTACCTCTGAGGAAGGCTTTGTCTAACTATCCAATCGACATAGTATGTATTGCTGCTTGGTATTACTCATTTACCTGTGTTTTTTTCCTGTCTTTTTCCATTCAAGTCTGAACTCCATGATTCTGTTTTGTTCACTGCTGTATTCTTGATGCCTAGAGCAGTACCCAGCATATGGTAAGTGATAAGTATTTGGTGAATGAATGAAGACAAAGCCAATCCAGAGAGCAAAAAGAAAGTCACATAGGGAAGCCAGATGCCTTTGAGAGAACCGGAGAAAGCAGCCTGTCTCCAGATCTGCTCTGACTCCAGCCAGATTTCTAGCCTCACCAACAGCCCACGTATATCCTTAGAATGGCCAGTCCCCTCGTTTATCTCTGGCCCCTCACAATTCAAAGGACTAAACCTGAAACTGTGACCAGCATCGGGGTGTCAAATACTAGTCCTGAGGAAAGTGGAGCACTGACTGCGGCCTACAATCAGGGTGAGGAATAGTAGCATCTCCCCATCTTTGTATGAAAAGGAGGAAGTGTAGGGTTTGAGGAGGAAAGGCTGGAATTATAAGCCACGGACTGGGATTCCTTGAGCCCCTAAAAGATAAATCTTTCAGGAACCTGATGGTCCCTGCCTTAGAGCATTTATGAGGAATAAAAGTAAAGAAGAGGCGTTTATTACTTTTCATTTTCTCAAGTAAAGCACAGCAGGAAAGAGGCAATCTTTTTTTCCAGATTGCCCAGCTACTGGCAGACAAAGAAAAACAGGGCCTGTGTATAACCTTGTAGAGCCATTGTTACCTTCTTGCCTCTGTCCTGTGTCTTACAAATCAACATGTCAGGGAACATCCATAACGAGTGCAAAGAAGGAAAAGACAAATTATATGCCCAGCATTGGAGAATCAGGCAGAAGAGGATTGCTCTGTGGGGCTTCTGTGCGTAGCAAACTCCTACAGCAGAATCAAAACTCAGGCAATCTGCTCGGTGAGCAAAAGATAAGCTTTTCTCCAAACAGTTGAGAGAATCAGCTGACAGCTATGGGGTTTCCTGGTCCTATTTTATATCCTTCTATCCCACAAGAAGCTGTGTTGGTTCTCAAAGTGGCACCTGATCGGGAAGAGCAAAGAGAGACCAAAGAAACAGGTAGATCACTTTGTGAAATGAAGTATTTCCTGCCTTATCAGTAAACAAGGATGGCAAAGCCATCAGCGATTTGGGGCCTCCAAATGTGAATTTCTGAGCCTGAAGCGCACCCAAAAGGGAGACAATACTTGTGATCCAACAGTTGTAGGCCGGGCTGCTGTCACTCCCTACGAGGAACTAAGAATGTTAAAAAAAAAACAATAATAATCAAGCATGGTGCTGGCCCCCAGAGAGCTGAGGTGCACAGAAAAGAAATTATTTTAGTGAGCCTAGAGGCTTGTATCTTCCCATACATAGAAGAGTGCTAAATTCCTTGAGATATCTGCTTTTCCTGAATTAACAATAATCTTTTGATATTCTTGCTGCAAACTTCTATATAACCTGACTCCCCCCAACAGCCCACGGCCTCCTCTGAAAAGTTCTCTCAGGATCACTTCAGATGCTGTCTCCTGGGCTTGAAGTCCTAAGAATTCCCACCAAATAAAACATAACTCTCAATTTCTAGGTTGTGACTATTGTTTCAGTCGACACATTCCAGATCGATAAGTGGCAGTTTCAATAAGCAAGGGCACTTACTCATGAGACTTACCTTGAATAGCCACAAAACAAGTAGATTTCCATGCTCTCCTACCTCTCTGGCCAGGAACTGAAAGTTCATATAGAGGTTTTAACCTGGTTAGTCAGGTATCCAATCCAGATGGCTCAACAACACATTACTCTTCAAGGTTGTGTCCTTGGAAAAGCTCCCACTGTGGGAATGGTGGCAGAACCAACATTCAAAGGACAGGGGAGGGAGTGAGGAGCTTCTGATGTCTAGCTCTCAGGTGGGCACATTCTCTTGATTACCTCCTCCAACAAAACTGGCCTTAGAGTGCAAGCTTAGGGTGGGGGGGCACACCTTGCTGCAGTGTGCAAGCCTGGAGTGCAAGCAGGAACAAGGAACTTAGAAGATGTACACCCTTGGCTCTTCTAAGAGGTACTGCTCAGTTCAGCGCTCTGATGGTGTCCATTTAACCTGGTTCTATATCAGTAGCATAACCTTTGCCCTGTTGCTTTAACAGTGTTGTTGAGAGACCAAACAGGCTCCAGATTCCAGGATATTAGTAAATGTTTCTCCATTGCCTCTGTTATTTGAATTCATAAGAAGCAAAACATTTACAAGCTATCATATAAACTTCCAATAACTTCAAAGAGATACCTGTGCTCTCTTCTGCATTTGACAATCATAAATATTCAATGATTTAAGACTAAAAACTTTATTGTTTTTTAAAAATAGTCATTTTAAGACCTACAGTGAAACTCATCTCAATCTTCATTTCAAAAAAAAATTCCTTATTTAAAAATTTAAAGCAAGGTATTAATCACAGTTAGGTATGGCTGCAAGCAACAGTGACTTAAACAAGGCAAAAGTTTATTTCTGGATCAGGTCAAAGTAAGGTGGCCTGGGACCGCTATGAGAATCCACAGTCTTCAAGTATTAATACCTTTTCCACATCACTGCTTTGACATTCTGTGACAAAGTCTCTGCCCTCATGGACAAAGAGAAGAGCTAGAGTTTGATCATCACGTCAATTTTCCAGGTGGAATAATGGAGAAAGGATGAAGAAGGGCAGAAGACATCCATCAACTGCTTTTTAAAATGGTTTCCTGAACGGTGCTGCGCAATATTTCTTTTTACCTCACATTAGCAAGATCCTAATCACCTTGTCATGGTCAGCTACAAGGAAACTGGAAAGTGTCTGCGTTCTGGGTGGCTATATGCCTAAGTAATATTGAGGGTTATATTCTAGGGAAAGAAGAATAAACAATGAAGCTAACAACTGGCAATATATGCCACAGTGCAGGATAGAGCTCTGGAAATTCTGTTTCCAGAGCAGCTTAGCCACAGCTGTTGCTAGGCATGAGAAGCTTAATCTATGTAGCTATTAAGACATGACTGGCTAGAGGTAGAAAAAATGGAGGTGGAAATTTCAGTTAGAAGGTAGAATAGAATGCTTTGATTTTAAAATACAAAAGGAAATTATTCTTCAGAAAATACTGATGAGGGGCTGGAAAGGAGGGCTATGCTCTTAATTGATATCTGCTCTTCATGCTATAATTGATATCTCCCACTTCATGCTATAGAAGTGGGAGAGTCTGAGAAGAGTCCATGAAACTGATGGTTAAATGCTGCTGCTGCTAAATCACATCAGTTGTGTCTGACTCTGTGCAACCTCATAGACAGCAGCCCACCAGGCTCCCCCGTCCCTGGGATTCTCCAGGCAAGAACACTGGAGTGGGCTGCCATGTCCTTCTCCAATGCATGAAAGTGAAAAGTGAAAGTGAAGTCGCTCAGTCGTGTCTGACTCTTAGCGACCCCATGGACTGTAGCCTACCAGGCTCCTCTGTCCATGGGATTCTCCAGGCAAGAGTACTGGAGTGGGGTCTATTGCCTTCTCCGAATGGTTAAAAGCAGAAGTCAATAAACTATGGCCAAAACCCACTCCAGTACTCTTGCCTGGAGAATCCCAGGGACAGAGGAGTCTAGTGGGCTGCCGTCTATGGGGTCGCACAGAGACGGACAGGACTGAAGTGACTTAGCAGCACCAGCAGGACTAAATCCAGCTCACTGTTTTTGTAAATAAAGTTTTATTAGAAAGCAGTCATGCACATTCATTTATATAGCGCCTACGGTTATTTTCATGCTTGTAAAGGTAGAAACTGGTAGCTGCAACAGAGACCACGTAGCCTGTAAAGCTGAAAACATTTGCTATCTGGATCTTTAAAGAAAAAGTTTGCAGACCTCTGGTTAAAACATCTGAGTGAAGCGTCTAATCTCTAACTTTAAATACTTGCTATGTTCTTAAAGTAATTTCACATGTAAAAATAATAGATTATAAATATCTGAGGTATAATAATAAGAATGCAATAGCTGCATATTATTGAGGGAGGGGCAAAATTGCTTTTCTTAAATAATGAGTTGCCCTTTACCCTGGAGAAGTCTCTACTCATTGTAGCTAGTTGGGTTCTCTAGACTCTGAATTCTCTTGTTTCCATAAGATCCTTTGCATGGCTATTGGAGCAACTGTGTCTGGACCTCACCTCTGATAGGTAATGAGAAATGGAATATTTCTTGCCATATCAGTAAACAAAGGATGTCACAATCATCAACAATTGCAGCCACCATCAGAAGGTGAGCTGGTGAGAACTGAGGGTACTCGGGAAGGAATGAATGCCTGACATCTAGCAGCCATCAAACTGCAGCCACTCGCTATGATGAACCCTGAGGAAGCTCAGGATGTGAAAAACACAGGATACTGGCCCTACATAGCTGAGGTGTACTATCAAAGGAATGACTTATGTGGGAGGTCTCTTGCATCCTCCCATACGTAGAAAAGCTCTAAATTTCTTAACTTGGGGTATCTGGTTTTCCTTAATTTACAAAAAAAAAAAAAACTTTTGACATTCAACCTTCCTGCTCTTTGTTGCAAAATTTGTATGTAACCTGACTCTCCCCTCTGTCCCCCATCCTCAAAGAAGTTCTCTCAGGTTACTTGAGATGCTGCCTCTCAGGATGAAGTCCTAAAAATTTTCATGGAATAAAACATAACTCTCAACTTTTAGGTAGCGTGTACTTTTTCAGTCAACAATAACATATCCAGCAAGTCATCTCACATGCTGTCCCTGAGGTTGCTATAATGCAAAATGGAGAGATTTAATTTTCTTAAGCTAATAAATCTACCTTTACATATAAGGAAAACATCAAAGCACAGTGAAAAGGGGGAAGAAACCCTCATCTTTCACATTCTAGATCAAATGTTACTTCCTCTATGACAGTTTCTGTGCTCTGCAGATGGAATTCATGTCAGACTCATCCGTCTTCTGTAGCATGTAGCTTGTACCTCTACTGAATCTGTCACATTATGCCTTTTTTTGAGATTGTCCGTGAACAGATCTCTCTTCTCTTCCAGAATCCGAGTTCCTTAGTGGTATAACTCTTGTTATGGAGGCTTCTGAATACCCAGTATCCAGCACAATGCCTGGCACCTAATTTAGGTGCTCAGTAAATGTTGAATTGAAATGTGAAAATTCACTCCAAACACATCTTTTCTCTTTCTTGTCTATCACAGCAGCTAGCAGACCTGCCTCCAGCAGACCTTGTTCTGGCCATTGCATTGTTTTCCCCTTTCCCTTCTCAATTGATTTGCTCATTTACAGATCTATGTAAATTGTATCTGTGTGAAAAATGTGTCTTTCCTGCTAAAAATTTCAAACTATGGATTTTATTCTTTCTTTAAAAATTCTCTTTCTGTGATACTTTTTCTTCCTCTGGACACTATTCTCCCTTGCCTCCTTCTCAACTCCTAAACATTCACCTTTATGCACCCATCAAGAAGTGAAGCAGAAAAGAGAAAAAGAGCTCTATTTTTCTATATTCCCCCCACCTCCTTCCTCTTGCTCCATTGATCCAAAACATTTGAACTTGTCTTGGCAAGAACTGATTCTGGTAAGAAGGGCAGCAGCTTTCCTGCCCTGAATTTTAAAACTCGTGGTAGAAGAAGAGCCTCTTCCCACCCCCACTCTCATCAAAACATGGTCTTAGCTACAAGGACATATGATTCCTTTATTTTAAAAGCAAACACATGGAAAACCAATAGTGATGAAAATGAGAGCCCACAAGAATAGATACTCCCACAATGTCCTTCATGGGCCATGGAGTGGCTCTGCCTTTATTAGCAAGGGACCCATGACAAGAGTCAAAGGATGGCTCCTGTCTGGCCCTGGCCCTGTATCTGTGGGCCCTTTCACCTTTGGCTCGTGCAGCTGCCAGGGCTGTCTCTTAGTGTTCTAGCTTCCTAGGCACCCACCAGATCAGCTGCCAGGCTGAAAGGAAAGGAGAATTGACTTCAGTTTCCAACTTGAGAATGTCCTCACTGCTCTGACCTTGAATGGGGCTATTTCACTTTCTTGCCAATCCTTAGTCTATAGCCAGAGTTGTGTTCTCAGCATTGTTTTGATGCATTTCCCCAGGATTTTTTCTCTCATTTCTCCTCTGTGGCCTCTCATCTTGGCTGGCCCTGTGCCCTGACCCTCTCCAAACCCAGCAGGGCCTCCGTGCCAACCAGGATAATGATGGGCACTAAGAGAGTTGCGGCATTGGCTCTGGCAGGCTGACAGGCACCAGAGAGGACCAGCAGCTGGAAGAGAACCAGGGCTACCTGGTCCATCCCTCCTAGGCTGAGCATCCCTTTGTAAATGAAGAGAGACTGGTCCTAACATTGAGGTGGTGGTGTGACCTTTGGCAGGATCTATTTTTGCCTCCTTTTTAATTTATAAGATGAAAACAACACCAGAAAGGCACAAATCTTCACACAGAGACACTCAATGTCAGCACAGTGGCAAGAGCTCCTTGAAAGAAAGCAGTGATTGCTCTAGGCCAGAACAATTAAAGATGTGAGGAAGCAGTGCAGGAGAACTCAGATTCGCTCAGACTCTGCAATGATAAGATCCAAACTACATTAGGTAATCTATAGTCAAGCAATTACAGTTCTCTTGCCAGTGAGTATATCTTATTGTCAAAGTCAGGCTTGTCTAGGAAATACCGATTCTTGCACAGTACTGCTATTCTAGAACCCCGGATTCATTCCATCCCTCTCTCCCTGGGCTACATCCCAGCAATAGGGGGTTGCATGACTCTTTCTGAAGCAAAGTTTATCCTTCTTGCTAAGAAGCAAAATGAAGATCCATAGATTCTTCTGCAAGCTGGCAGTCAGGAATGGAGAAATACATGATCCAGTTTCAGTTGTACCTCAGCTACTTGGGCAAGTTTCTTCACCTCTCTGGGTCTCGACTTCTTCCCCCTGTGAAATAAACTGGCTCAATTTTTCTCTACGGTCCTCCCAGGCTCTGCTGTAATCATTTATTCTTAGCTGCGTTAAGTACATCATGACTGTGAAGGCGAGAAAGAAGTGATTAGTTCTCAGGTGCACTATTTTCTCTTTGCAGCTTTAACGGAAACTTTGCAGGGGACACTGCCTGGGGGGACAAGAATGGTGGTCAAAGAAGATTGTGCTCCAGAGTCCTGGACATCGATTCCTCTTAAGAATACATAGAGTTGACACACTCATCTACTGGTATCTACAGAGGTGGCAAGAATCATCTTTAAGCATCATCCCTGCCCTCCGCTGCCTATCCAGTTTGCTGCACATGGAGTGAGTACTTCTCAGTGTCAATCACTGTTAGAAATACAAAGATTAATTTGGCAAGATAGCTTTCAAACCAAGCTTACAATATTTGATGGATCAAGGACCCAGCAAGGTAAAAACCCAAGGGCCCTAGTTGAAGAATCATTTTGATCCTCATTTTCACCTGAGCAGAAAGGAATTAAGCAGCAGTTCAGAAGATGTTTGACATCAGACACACCTGGATCCAAATTTGGGCTAATCTCTCATTTAGTTTCCTCATCTTCAAAATGTCACAAAAATAGAACCACTCTCAAAGGATTAGTGAGATAATAATGCATGTAAAAATGCTTTACTTTGTCATAAATAGCTTTTAAGTGCCTTTTTGTACTCTGGAAGATAACTAAGCATATAATCTTGAGTGCAAAACTGGACCTTCCCCTCACAAATTTTTCATTAGATATCATACAAATAAATATATCAGTTTAAAAAGCTCTAAGTGCTATGTGTCATTTGGGTCCTCCAGGGAACAGCTGCAAAGACAGAATTATAAGCATAAGAGATTTGGTAGAGGGTTGGGGGTTAACCTCTGGTGGCTCAGAGGTTAAAGCATCTGCCTCCAATGCAGGAGACCTGAGTTCAATCCCTGGGTCGGGAAGATTCCCCTGGAGAAGGAAATGGTAACCCACTCCAGTATTCTTGCCTGGAGAATCCCATGGACGGAGAAGCCTGGTAGCTACAGTCCACGGGGTCGCAAAGAGTTGGACACGACTGAGCACATGGAGTGAGTACTTCTCAGTTCAGTTGGCTGAGTTGGCAACTGGACGGAGAAGGCAGTGGCAACCCACTCTAGTACTCTTGCCGGGAAAGTCCCATGGATGGAGGAGCCTGGTAGGCTGCAGTCCATGGGATCGCTAGGAGTAGGACACGACTTCACTTTCACTTTCATTCATTGGAGAAGGAAATGGCTACCCACTCCAGTATTCCTGCCTGGAGAATCCCAGGGACGGGAGAGCCAGGTGGGCTGCCGTCTATGGGGTCGCACAGAGTCAGACACGACTGAAGCAACTTAGCAGCAGTAGCAGCAGAGGGGTTAATGTTTGAGAAACGTTAAGGGCAGAGGAAGCAGAATTGGGCAGAAGAGTCTCAGACTGCAATGCAGATCTCTCAAAGGCTTGGCCACATCAAGAGGGACCTAGGAATATAGGTTGCCCATTAGAGGAATTCCATGTTGGACAAGAATGACCAGGCACTAGGACTAGGTGCTATGCCCAGTCATTAGATAGGGGCTACCTGGAAGAATGTGGCCTGGCTAGAAAGCTGGGGCAGGTCCTGGATGCAATGAAAGAAGACAGTCAGTCAGCTATACTCTTTACAACTGCACAGCAAATTCTTAAACAGGAGATTCATTTGGTATAACTCCATGGCTGTCCATGCTATGAAGGAAAATTCCAAGAGAGATTGATGCAGAACCTAGCTTAGACTTCCCTGACAATGTGTCATTTACATGGAGATGTAGAGGATAAAGCCGCATTAACCAGACCAAGAGGTACTGGCAGGAGCTGTCTAGGATAAGTAAGAGCATCTGTGAAAGCACTCTGCCAGGAGAGGGCAGGACTTGGGTTATGGAACCAAAAGAGAACAAGATTTGAAGCTGAAAAGGATGGAGTCAGATTGGGCAGGACCTAGTCATCCATGAAAAGGATTTTGGTCTTTCTCAGAATGAAGAGAAACTAGTAAGAATTGTAAGAAGGATGGGGAGGAGTCAACAATATGATCAGATCTGCAGTTTTAAAAAATTACTGTGGCTGCTCTGTTGATGTAAGAATTAGCAGAACAAGAAGAAGTTCAGGGAGACCATTTAGGAGGTTCTTGCACAATAACTCAGACATAGTAAGCCCTCTAAAAACAAGACCAATTATCATTATTAATAATTATAAGCCTGAATTACATACTCTTGCTCCGTGCATTAAATTTAGATAATTTTGCATCTGCCTTAAGCTCTTAAGCAATTACCTCCAGGCTAGTCATCATTCATCACTGATTATACTATTCCATACCTTCCTATTTCATTGCTCTGTTTCATACATTTTGCTTCATTGTAACAACCTTACTATTCCCTGAACACAATTTATACATTTCTGCTCCAAACCACAGTTCATGTCCATATGCATGCCTCTCCCCACCTTCTGCCAAAATTTTCTTCCTCTCTTCTCAAACTCCACTCAAGCCCACTCCTCCTGGCCTGGTAGTACCAGAGGGTGATGGGAGGAAGGAACTACCACCTCTATAAGGCAAGTACATGTATGACAAACACCTCTGTAAGGCAGGTGCCTGTATATAAGGCATGTGGCCTGGCTAGAAAGCTGGGGCAGATCCTGGTGGTACTGAAAGAAGACAGTCAGCTATACTCTTGAAAACTGCAGAGCAAATTCTTGATGGGAGGTCCACTTGGTGTACCTCCACGACTGTCCATGCTATGAAGGAAAGTTCTTTTCATGGTATTTTTTCTCTTATGACCTTCTAGAAATCAAGGACTTGAGGAGTAATAGGCACTTTGAAAATGAAAGTGGATAATTTATATTTCAAAAAACTTATCATTTTAAAAAAGTCAGAAATGGTCAGTATAGATAGTTTAGGATGGAGAACAGGAGCAAATGGGGAATTGCTAGAAAAGGAAAAAAATAAATGTGATGTGCCAGGAAAATACAGCTAGTAATAACAGGAACTAAAATGTGTTCAGCACTTACAATATATAGTTACTATTCTAAGAACTTAAGAGCTATATTATCTCACTTAATTTTTGCAAGAACTGTATAAGGGTATGATTCTTATCCCTATTGTATAATGCTGAATGATAAGTATCACCCCTGAGCTCTAAAGAGAAAGAACATTTTCTTGGATAGCTAATTTCTGAGCCTTAGTTGTGCCATGTGATCAGGAGGGGAGAGGGAAAAGCTGACGGAAGCCAAATGACTTAGAAGATGAAGCTGACTCCCAGAGGGAAAGATTGGGTAAGTAGACAGAGGAGAGGCAGGTAAGAAGGAAGTGGGATTCAGAAAGGTGAGAAGTTTACAAAATATTTTAAGGAAGTTTTGCATATCCCTTCTCCACGTCTTTAAGAATTTTTAACGAAGACCTACACTGCCCTTTAGACTTTTCTGCCTCAGGCTTTTGTAGTCTTCAATAATGTGCCAAGTCTGGGCTTAAGGAGAGCTGGATAGCCCAGCTCCTTCAGATTTACCCAAAGGTATGGTCTCTGGGAACTCTGGAGGAGTATACATTACAGACATTAACATTTTTAAGATTTTTTTTTTTTTTTGACGTGGACCATTTTTAAAGTCCACTCAAATTTTTTGAATTTGTTACAGTATTGTTCTGTTTTATGTTTTGGTGTTTTGGCTCCAAGGACTGTGAGATCTTAGTTTCCCCATGAGGGACTGAACCTGCATACCCTGCATTGGAAGGCAAAGTCTTAACCACTGGACCACCAGGGAAGGCCTCAGACATTAAATGGAGAGGCACCTCTTTCTCTGGATCTGGAGAGTAGGATGAGGGAACACGGTTGGAAAGAGTTTTCTCTATCACAGTGAAGGGCGATTTTGAAAGAGGAGTTTCATGGAATATCAGTGCCAAGGAAATGAAAGCAGGGACTTAGTGCAGAGGCTTTAGGATTCCCATGTTGATCCAAGTAATCATGAAGGCTCACAGGGACCAAGGAGCGGAGGCTGCACTGAGGCCACAGTGAAGGTGAAGAGCCTTAATTTCCACTAAATTGCAGCTAAATCTGTACTATTCTGATTCTCTCCCTTAACATTTGGCTCATTGACTTCCCCACCCACCCAAGAACCAGACTTTTATGTCCTGATCCCAAAGTTACTGGTGGAAAGAAGAAGGAGCAAAACTTTGCTCAAGGAAGAGCTGTGTTAACAAAATAAGTATAATTAGTGTGGTAGTGCAGGGAGAGAAGCTCCATTTCTTCTGCTGAATTCCGGGCCTCATTTGCATTAGAAAAACAATCTCATTAGAGCAGTATATTAGATTATAAGATATTTTCCAGGACAGTCTTTCAGAAGAGCCATAGCAATCCCTTGCATATACGCACACAGACACAGATGCATACCCTAAATTTTCCAATTAAAAGTACATACTTTTTTTTTTAATTAAAAATCATCCAGAAAGTAATATAAACTGACCCCTGGATGCTTCTAAATTTAAGACAGGAAGACCTGTGGAGCTTTAAAGAGAAAAGGACTGGGAGTTTGAAGGAAAAGATATTAAGGAAAACTGTATGGCAAGGTTAAGAGAATTGTGGAATTAATGCTGTTTAAAAAAATAATTGTGTTAAAATTTTTCTCAAGGAATTAGTCTATTTTATTGGCTTAGATTATAAAAGTAATTCCTTTTTTCAGGAATTTTAATTGGATGGCTACAACAAGGTACATCTGAGGAACCCTTCCTAGTGCTAGAATTGCGGTCAGCATGCTAAACCTGTTCCCATGTTAAGACTCTTTGCTTCCTTTCATCCCTCCTTACCCTTACCTTGCAAAATATTTCTGTTTTCTCTCTTGGTTGCACAATAACATAAAATAAAACTATTTAGGAGTAAAAAAAAAAATTTTAATGATCATCTTGTCCTATTCTCTCATTTTCTAGGTAAGAAAACCAGGACAAGATAGGTTAATTTTCCTAGGATCCCACCACCAGTTAAAGGCAGGGATGAGGAAAGACCTAGAACCCAGGTCCCCCTTCCAATAGGCCTCTGGCTGTTGCCTGCTCTTCAGTTACTCTCCTAGGTAGCTCTCTCATTTTAATTTTCCTTCTGGGGGCTTTTGCCTGCTCTTTATGGCATCTTTACAGATGACATGGAGTCAATATAACACACACACAATATGTTTACGCAAGGACACACACACACACACACACACAATGTTTATGCAAAGGCAATCTCAAATGCCCTGGTCTGGTTTCTGAAACACATTTTTCGTGGCCTTTTGGCTTAGTTTGCACGTTGGACATGTGTTTTACTTTAAGCAGGCTGGCCCAAATGCCTTCCCTCTAAAAGAAGTATCAAAACAGTAAAAAAAAAAAAAAAGAACTCAACAGAAAATCCTCTATTTTTCTTTTTTAAAAAGTGGAAAATACAACAAATGCATAACAGAAAACTGGGAAAGTCATAATCCCATCGCTTTACCCACCACTGTAATCACTATGATATTTTAATACTTCCTCCAGGCCTTCTCACAGGCATCTCTTTTTAATAGCATTGTTATCTGTCCTTAAACTGACTTAGTTCTGACTTGTTTTTGGAAACAGCTGTCTGCAAACTGTCTTGTTCTTCCTCAGGATCAGTGAAAGGACATCTAGAGAACACAGAGCTTCACTCAACACATAACTGGGAATTAGAAATAATTTTTCTGTTATATTGTTGGGGTTTGTGGTAGAGCCTGATCATTATGTTTTAATACCCATAATTTCCTTTTATCTTACTAAGAAAACCCCAATTTTATTTAAAAACTGAATACCAAGCTTAAAAATCTCCTATTTCTACAGCCTCTCTTTTAGTTAGGACTGGTCAAGTAAAACAGACTGGGTTAAAAGATGTAAGTAGGGATCACAGTGGGGATTCTTACAGAGAATAGTCTTTAATGCGGACTTACTGACTCTTGATAAGCGTTTGTTTGGTTCTTCTCGGCTTCCTCCCTCTTCCTACTGTGCGGTAGATGTGAAGGCTGGAGTTGCAGAAACCCTGGCGGTGAGGCAGTCCTGAAGAGGAAAACTGCAGGCCAAGGAATAAGCGCCATCCTTGGCGTTGTGGTGCTGCAGACGGGCTCTGGACTACCAATTTCCAACTTTAGGTTGTTTGAGAGAAAAGCACATATCCATCTTGTTTAATCTACACTTTTGTCAGATTTTTTAAAACTTGAAGCCCAGAATTACTGACGCAGGAGCTAAACAACCCTGAAACGCATCCAGAGAGAGTTTCCCTTGAACGCCTCATCTGAATGCCATAAAGGTTCCTCTAAGTCTGGATTCCTCGGTTACTTGCAGTTCTTCAGTCCTCTCTTCGCACCTCCATCTCCCACACTGGTGCCCTGGCAAGGCCACAACCTCAATCTCTGGTCTCTTTAAACCTGACTCTCTGGACACCCAAGGCTGTGTTCTTTTCTTCTTAACCTTTGCCTGAGTTCCCGTTGCATCCAGGCTTTCCCTGGGAAGCCGCTGCTCCTTCTAAACCCCGCCCCTCCTCACTCCTACCCTCTCAATTAGTGTCTGCACCTGCTGGGGGGCGTCCTGAACAACTTTCTACTAAATGCCTATAAAAGATCTATATGAGATATTTCTTTTTAGAACATCACCTAAGATGTGCTCAAATTTTATCTGCAATTTCCAGATTTTTTTTTTCCCCCTTTCCTAACAGTCTCTATCAAATTAAGGACTAGTTCCCATAGTGAGAGCAAGAGGTAATCACGGCTAACTGGACCCAGCTGAAAAATCTATGCATAGGTGGGTGGAAGAAGAAGCTTTTGGGGGAAATTTTCCCCCAAAGGTTAACCGCAGAACTATAGAGGCCCTTGATCTATTATATTATTTTTACCCCTTAATCTTTCTCATTAAGTTATGATTCTAGCAACACAAAAGATCTGAAATCTTTAAGATATGAATTTACTTAATGGATAAGTAGTAACTTTTAAGCCAATCTAAGATATCCAACTTGTGCATAAAAATAAGCAAAGAAAGTGAATTATTAAATAGTAACCTCAGTGTCTGGATTTTAGTGCTAAGTACAATTCTCCCCTAAACTATCCCTCAGAAACATTAGCTGTGACTATAACTTAGTCTGGTCAGGTACTAATATTTTCTCCTGGATTCTCGTGGTTGTCCTTAACACAAACCCTCAGGGAAGCAATCTATCTGGTCCAGATTCACTGCTAATAAAGCATTCACAGGACTATTGCCTAATGTAATTTAACTTGGTTTGTGTGTGCTCCCAGTTGTCTAAGAGCCTGACTTGAGATAGAGAAAGACAGAAGAGGCCCCCTTGGCTGGCCCTGGGAGGAACTGTGCAGAGAAGAATGACTTGGAGAAGATGAAAGGCTACATAAGTGTCTCTTGGCATGAGTATCTAAGGCTTGGCTTTTGGAGACTTATTATTACTTTCAACAAATTGAGAACTGCTATAAAAACATATTCCAGGGGAGATATTTCAAATCCTAAAAGATGATGCTGTGAAAGTGCTGCACTCAATATGCCAGTAAATTTGGAAAACTCAGCAGCAGTTACAGGACTGAAAAAGGTGTTTTCATTCCAATCCCAAAGAAAGGCAATGCCAAAGAGTGTTCAAACTACTGCACAATTGCACTTATCTCACACACTAGCAAAGTAATGTTCAAAATTCTCCAAGCTAGGCTTCAACAGGTGTATGTCAAGGTTGTACATTGTTACCCTGTTTATTTAACTTATATGCAGAATATATCATGCAAAATGCTGGACGAATGAAACACAAGGTGAAATCAAGATTGGTGGGAGAAATATCAATAACCTCAGATACGCAGATGACACCACCTTCTGGCAGAAAGCAAAGAGGAACTAAACAGCCCCTTGAAAGTGAAAGATGAAAGTGAAAAAGCTGGCTTAAAACTCAACAATCAAAAGACCAAGATCATGGCATCCGGTCCCATCACTTCATGATAAATAGATGGGGAAACAATGGAAACAGTGAGACTTTATTTTCTAGGGCTCTAAAAATCACTGCAGATAGTGACTGTAACCATGAAATTAAAAGACACTTCCTCCTTGGAAGAAAATCTATGACCAACCTAGCAGCATATTAAAAAGAAAAGACATTACTTTGCTAACAAAGGTCCATCTAGTCAAAATTATGGATTTCCAGTAGTCATGTATGGATGTGAGAGTTGGACCATAAAGAAGGCTGAGCACAAACTGTAGTGCTAGAGAAGATTCTTGAGAGTTCCTTGGACTGCAAGGAGATCAAACCAGTCAATCCCGAAGGAAATCAATCCTGAATACTCATTGGAAGGACTGATGCTCAAGTTGCAGCTCCAATACTTTGGCCACCTGATGTGAAGAGCTGACTCATTAGAAAGGACCCTGATGCTGGGAAAGATTGAAGGCTGGAGGAGAAGGGGACAACAGAGTATGAGATGGTTAGATGGCATCATTGACTTGATGGACATGAGTTTGAGCAAGCTCTGAGAGTTGTTTATGGATAGGGAAGCTTGGCATGCTGCAGTCCATGGGATTGCAAAGAGAAGGACACACAAAGAGCGACTGAACTGGACTGAACTGATATAGACGATACAAAGGTGGTCCATTCTGACAGGGGTAGTTCTAAATCTTGAGGCCCTCCATGGCTTCCTTCTCTGTCTTTATCAGGAACTGCTCAGAAGATCTAATTCAGAGATTAAATGATTTGTCCCCTAGGAAGTCTCATTTTGGAGAAGACAATGGCACCCCACCCCAGTACTCTTGCCTGGAAAATCCCATCGATGGAGGAGCCTGGTGGGCTGCAGTCCATGGGGTCACTAAGAGTCAGACACGACTGAGCGACTTCACTTTCACTTTTCACTTTCACGCATTGGAGAAGGACATGGCAACCCACTCCAGTGTTCTTGCCTGGAGAATCCCAGGGATGGGGGAGCCTGGTGGGCTGCCATCTATGTGGTCGCACAGAATCGGACACAACTGAAGTGACTTAGCAGCAGCAGCAGCAAGGAGTCTCATTTACCTCTTTTGTTATGCGAGTACTTCTGCATACACATACACCCTAATATCTACCTCCAAATTTCCTCTCCACCACCCATCGTGACTTGGCAAACAGCTACCATGACCTCTGCTCAGAAACATAAACAACAAAAAAATTAATTTCTCTTACACACAGATAAAAGACAAATGAAAATATCTCAAGGGGTGGAATTCTGGGTGGTTTAATTTTTTCTTCTTTCTACTTTCAGCCTTGCCATACTCTCTTTGATTATAATACATATTAATAAATGCTAACATTTCCTGAGTACTGACTCTAGGCCAGGTACTCTGCTAAGCACATTACATATTTTATCTCACTTAATCCTCTTTAAAAATCTATGGATATACATATAAGGAAACTAAAGAAATTAAGTAACTTATCAATGAGTAGCCTGCGTCTAAGTTCAGGTCTAGCTGGCATTAAAGTCAGGACTCTTAGCTACAACAATATTATTTTTATAACAGAGAAAGTACACATTAAATAAAGATTATAAGATGTTGAAACTAGAAATTTAGTCATGACTTTATCTTAAGAAATTGTACTGTTCTAAAAATGAAAGGGTACATGGCATAATAGTATATTTAGTATGGTGGTTAAGAGCCTGGATTTTGGAGCCAGAACTCATGAGCTCAACTTTCAGTTACATAGTCTTGCTATCTCCACGACCCTAGGCAAGTTACATAACTTCCCCATAACATATTTTCTCCATTGACAAAATGGAGATAATAGCACCTACTATGGGGTTATTGTGAAAACTATCGTATTACATAAAATGCTTAAATAGCACCTGGCACGTAGTAAGTACTACGAAAGTATTATTGCTGTTGTCAGTATTGTTATTATTATTATTATTTTTATTCCAAGGTTTTTGAAGCCAAGCTATTATTCTCCTGAAAAGAAATCTGGGCTAAAACTCTCCTAAGCTCCTGCACTGAGGATTTTAAGAATGATTGCCTTCCTTTTCTAGTGGAATAGCAGTGAGGAAAGGAATGAAGGTATTGTGGTGGTCAATCTCTTTGGGGGCTGAACGGATGACTTTACAGTGAAAAGTCTCCTAGTGCCATCTTAATTACAGTCAAGCCTCAGAGTAGAAACTTCCTGTTCATCTTTTTTTTTTCATGTAACAAATTAAAATTAATCTATTATCAAAGGTCTGTTCATCATTTTTAAAGCAGGAAGAAAGTGTGTAAGAATTACCAAATGAAACTCAAAGAAATGAAAGTATAATATATGAAATAATAAAAAATATTTCTCCAGCAGAAACAATTATTGCCTAACATATGTTCAAAAAGCAAAGTGAGGATTTCTGTTATTAAGCTAATGGATTAGTACAAGAGCTTAAGTTTCACTGTGGGGAGAATTCCTAAGAGACTCAGGTTTTCCAAAGTGGTGGTCCCTGCTCAGAAAGTCACAGGACTTGAACCCTCAAGCCTGGACTCGCAGCAGATGTCAGTGGCTCCCAAATAAAGGCTGAAGAAAAAAACATATGAAATATCAGGTGAAATCAGAGAAGTGAATCCAATTGGGGGAAAACAGAGAAAATGGTGGTCTCTTTGGTGTTCAGTTCAGTTCAGTTCAGTCGCTCAGTCATGTCTGACTCTTTGTGACTCCATGAATCACAGCACGCCAGGCCTCCTTGTCCATCACCAACTCCCAGAGTTCACTCATACTCACGTTTATCGAGTCAGTGATGCCATCCAGCCATCTCATCCTCTGTCATCCCCTTCTCCTCCTGCCCCCAATCCCTCCCAGCATCAAAGTCTTTTCCAATGAGTCAACTCTTCGCATGAGGTGGCCCAAATACTGGAGTTTCAGCTTTAGCATCATTCCTTCCAAAGAAATCCCAGGGCTAATCTCCTTCAGAATGGACTGGTTGGATCTCCTTGCAGTCCAAGGGACTCTCAAGGGTCTTCTCCAACACCACAGTTCAAAACCATCAATTTTTTGGCGCTCAGCCTTCTTCACAGTCCGACTCTCACATCCATACATGACCACAGGAAAAACCATAGCCTTGACTAGACGGACCTTAGTTGGCAAAGTAATGTCTCTGCTTTTCAATATGCTATCTAGGTTGGTCATAACTTTTCTTCCAAAGAGTAAGCATCTTTTAATTTCATGGCTGCAGTCACCATCTGCAGTGATTTTGGAGCCCATAAAAATAAGGTCTGACACTGTTTCCACTGTTTCCACATCTATTTCCCACGAAGTGATATATCTAGGTTGGTCATAACTTTTCTTCCAAGGAGTAAGCGTCTTTTAATTTCATGGCTGCAGTCACCATCTGCAGTGATTTTGGAGCCCCCCAAAAATAAAGTCTGACACTGTTTCCACTGTTTCCCCATCTATTTCCCACGAAGTGATGGGACCAGATGCCATGATCTTCGTTTTCTGAATGTTGAGCTTTAAGCCAACTTTTTCACTCTCCTCTTTCACTTTCATCAAGAGGCTTTTTAGTTCCTCTTCACTTTCTGCCATTACGGTGGTGTCATCTGCATCTTTCAGAATTTTCCACAGTTTATTGTGATCCACACAGTCAAACGCTTTGGCATAGTCAACAAAGCAGAAATAGATGTTTTTCTGGAACTCTCTTGCTTTTTCCATGATCCAGCAGATGTTGGCAATTTGATCTCTGGTTCCTCTGCCTTTTCTAAAACCAGCTTGAACATCAGGGAGTTCACGGTTCACATATTGCTGAAGTCTGGCTTGGAGAATTTTGAGCATTACTTTACTAGCATGTGAGATGAGCACAATTGTGCGGTAGTTTGAGCATTCTTTGGCATTGCTTTTTTTTGGGATTGGAATGAAAACTGACCTTTTCCAGTCCTGTGGCCACTGCTGAGTTTTCCAAATTTGCTGGCATATTGAGTGCAGCACTTCCACAGCATCATCTTTCAGGATTTGAAATAGCTCAACTGGAATTCCATCACCTCCACTAGCTTTGTTCATAGTGATGCTTTCTAAGGCCCACTTGACTTCACATTCCAAGAGCCCCCAAAATAAAGTCTGTCACTCTTTCCATTGTTTCCCTATTTACCATGAAGTGATGGAACTGGATGCCATAATCTTAGTTTTCTGAATGTTGAGTTTTAAGCCAACTTTTGCACCCTCCTCTTTTACTTTCATCAAGAGGCTTTTTAGCTCCTCTTCACTTTCTGCCATAAGCATCGTGTCATCTGCATATCTGAGGTTATTGATATTTTTCCCGGAAATCTTGATTCTAGCTTGTGCTTCATCCAGCCCAGCAATTCTCATGATGTACTCTGCATATAAGTTAAATAAGCAGGGTGACAATATACAGCCTTGACATACTCCTTTCTCAATTTGAGACCAGTCTGCTGCTCCATGTCTAATTCTAACTGTTGCTTCCTGACCTGCATACAGATTTCTCAGGAGGCAGGTCAGGTGGCCAGGTATTCCTGTCTCTTTCAGAATTTTTCAAAGTTTGCTGTGATCCACACAGTCAAACGCTTTGCATAGTCAATAAAGCAAAAGTAGAAATCTTTCTGGAATTCTCTTGTTTTTTCAATGATCTAACGGATGTTAGCAATTTGATCTCTGGTTCCTCTGCCTTTTCTAAATCCAGCTTGAACATATGGAATTTCTTGGTTCACATACTGTTGAAGCCTGGCTTGGAGAATTTTGAGCATTACTTTGCTATCATGTGAAATGAATGCAATTGTGCAATAGTTTGAACATTCTTTGGCATTGCCTGTCTTTGGGATTAGAATGAAAACAGACCTTTTCCAGTCCCATGGCCCATGCTGAGTTTCCAGATTTGCTGGCATTTTGAGTGCAGCAATTTCACAGCAAAATCTTTTAGGATTTGAAATAGCTCAACTGTAATTCCATCACCTCCACTAGCTTTGTCCGCAATGATGTTTCCTAAGGCCCACTTGACTTCACATTCCAGGATGTCTGGCTCCAGGTGAGTGATCATGCCATCGTGGTTATCTGGGTCATGAAGATCTTTTTTGTATAGTTCTTCTGTGTATTCTTGCCACCTCTTCTTAATATCTTCTGCTTCTGTTAGATCTGTAGCATTTCTGTCCTTTATTATGCCCATCTTTGCATGAAATGCTCCCTTGGTATCTCTAAGAGATCTCTAGTCTTTCCCAGTCTGTTGTCTTCCTCTATTTCTTTGCATTGATCACTGAAAGCTCTCTTATCTCTCCTTGCTATTCTTTGGAACTCTGCATTCCAATGGGTATATCTTTCCTTTTCTCCCTTGTCTTTAGCTTCTCTTCTTTTCTCAGGTATTTGTAAGGCCTCATCAGACAAGCATTTTCCCTTTTGCACTTCTTTTTCTTGGGGATGGTCTTGATCACTGCCTCCTGTACAATGTCATGAACCTCTTTCCATAGTTCTTCAGGCACTCTGTCTATCAGATCTAATCACTTGAAACTATTTGTCACTTTCACTGTATAATTGTAAGGGATTTGCTTTAGGTCATTCCTGAATGGTCTAGTGGTTTTCCCTACTTTCTTCAATTTAAGCTGAATTTGGCAATAAGGAGCTCATGATCTGAGCCACAGTCCGCTCCCAGTCTTGTTTTTCCTGACTGTATAGAGCTTCTCCATCTTTAGCTGCAAAGAATATAATCAATCTGATTTCAGTATTGACCATCTGGTAATGTCCATGTATAGTCTTCTCTTATGTTGTTTGAAGGTGTTTGCTATGACCAGTGCATTCTCTTGGTAAAACTCTGTTAGCTTTTGACGTGCTTCATTCTGTACTCCAAGGCCAAATTTGCCTTTACTCCAGGTAGCTCTTGACTTCCTACTTTTGCATTCCAGTCCCCTATAATGAAAAGGACATCTTTTTTGGGTGTTAGTTCTAGAAAGTCTTGTAGGTCTTCATAGAACCGTTCAACTTCAGCATTACTGGTCAGGGCGTAGATCTGGACTACTGTGATATTGGATGGTTTGCTTGGAAACGAAGAGAGATCATTCTGTCGTTTTTGAGACTGTATCCAAGTAATGCATTTTGGACTCTTGTTGACTATGATGGCCACTTCATTTCTTCTAAGGGATTCTTGCCCACAGTAGTAGATATAATGGTCATCTGAGTTAAATTCACCCATTCTAGTTCATTTTAGTTCACTAACTCCTAAAATGTCGATGTTCACTCTTGCCATCTCCTGTTTGACCACTTCCAATTTCATGGACCTAACATTCCAGATTCCTATGCAATATTGCTCTTTATAGCATTGGACTTTACTTCCACCATGAGTCATCCACAGTTGGGTGTTGTTTTTGGTTTGGTTCTGTCTCTTCATTCTTTCTCGAGTTATTTCTCCACTGATTTATAGTAGCATGTTGAGCACCTACAGACTTGAGGAGTTAATCTTTCAGTGTCTTTTTGCCATTTCATACTGTTCATGGGGTTCTCAAGGCAAGAATACTGAAGTGGCTTGCCATTCCCTTCTTGCACTACGTTTTGTCAGAACTCTTCACCATGTCCTGTGCATTTTGAGTGGCCCTACATGGTGTTCTCATTGTTTCCTTGAGTTAGACAAGCTTGGTTAGTTTTAATAGTTTTAATAGATTGGTTAATCTGCCCTCTGATGGAGAAGGGTAAGAGGCTTATGGAAGGTTCCTGATGGGAGAGACTGACTTAGGGGGAAACTTGTGATGCACAGGATCATGTTCAATAAATCTTTAATCCAATTTTCTGTTGATGGGGGCACTGAGTGCAGCAGTGCATTCATGGGACCTTTTGAAGGAGGTAGCTATTATCATTCATTACCTCCACCATAGTCTGGCCTCAGGTCGAACAACAGGGAGGGAACACAGACCCGCCCATCAACAGAAAATTGGATTAAAGATTAAACAAAATACTGCCTATTTTAAGACTTATTTAAAAACTCACAAGACAGTATGGTATTGAAGAAGGGATAGATACAGGTATGGAACATACTAGAAATCTAAAAATAGACACACAACAAATAGGAGCAACTGATTCTCAACAAAGGTGTAAAGTCAAGTTAGTGGAGAAGAGACAAACTGTCTACAAACAGTTCCTGAATAACTGGCCAGCTACATGCAGAAAAACACAGTTTGATGTAAACCTCATACATTATACACAAAATTCTACACAAAACAGATTGTGTCTAAAGGTGAGATGCTACACTATAAACCTTTTAGGAGAAAACAAAGGCGAAAACTCTGTGATAAGGCACATCTTAAGTGTGATACCTACATGATCCATAAAGGCTGGACTTCCTCTTCCCCTGGAGATGTTCCAAGGAAGAGTCACTCAGGAAGAGCCTGTGGGAAGAGACCCACCCTCTACATGGAAGGATTTCAGTCAACAGAGGTGAGGGATGACAACCCAAGTGGTGCTGGGGCATCAGTGAGATAACACGTGCCGTCTTGGGAATGCCAATGCCAAATGGACGGCTGCCCTAGCTCCATGAGAGCTCATGAGTCACTCCGATACTGCTGGCTGGACAGAAGCTCAGGAAAAAGCTGGTTGAACTCTGCATTATAAAGCTCAGACGTGTTCCTGAGAAGTCCCAGCAAATCCCATATCTTCCAAACAATAAGAAACACAACACAGGTATACACAGAGGTGAAGAACAAAGGCCCACCTCACAGCAAGTGCCAGAAATGGAAGACATTCCTTCCTGCTCCTCTCTGGGGCTGGGCGGGTTTGGAGTTGCCTCGGCAAAGCAGGCTCCTCAACATCCACCCACCTGGGATTCGGCATTCAGGGTGATGACTTCCTCGTCATGGTCCAGAAGTTTGCAGGCATGAGCGATGTTAACGGCCGTTTCCTGTTTGTCACCGGTGAGAACCCAAATCTGCAGACCCGCTTGACGCAGTTTAGCAATGGTTTCGGGGACTCCATCCTGCAGGCGGTCTTCAATCCCGGTGGCACCTGCTCAAAGGTACCAGTGTAGGTGAGGCCCTGCTTCCGGGCCCCTGCCCTGACCAGCATGAATACTACACTCTAGCTCAGCAGAGGTCCTGGCCCCGCTCTGCAGACTGGACACTGCTGAGGTTTATCTTCTCTGGAAGCACTCGGGTGATTCCTCATTCAGGATATGGGGGTACCTTCACCAGCTCTCGACTCCATACAATAGGGGCAGCTGGGAGTGCTAAACATTAATTCTCTGGACATTGAACAGAACACCTCCAAGGCTTCCTAACATGCAGTGAACTTTTAACTTTACAGATAGCTTGGAAATAAAGCTTGTGGGGAGATGGTGAGAATGACCATACCCCGAGGGATGAAAAGTTTTCAAGCTTATCCATCCTGCAGAAAGCTTCTGGTAAATGAGCCTACAGTGATGGTTCTCAACAGTGTTTACCATTAGCTGTTGAAACAGACCACAGAGGCCCATTATTTCTTGAAAGCAACATTATCTTGATGCTTTTTCCACAAACATAAAAATTAAGGAGCAGGTTTTTCACATGCAAGTCTCAGTATTTTAGGAAAAATATACCACCTAGTGCAGAAAAGTGTCCTCTAGGCTAGCCTGGTTTTCCTGCTTCCAGCCTGGTGAGATGGTCTCCATCTTTCTTTTAGAAGTGCAGCATTGCCTGAGGCCTCCTTGTAGCCTTGCCTTTCTCTTTTATGCATACTGTTCCCTGTGCTGGGATGCTGCCATGGACTAAAATGTTTGTGTCCCTCCTAAAAGTCCATAGTCCATTGGTGTCCTAATCCCCAGGGTAATGGCATTAGCGGCTGGGGCCTTTGGGAGGCAATTAGGCCATGAGAGTGAGCCCTCGTGAATGGGATTAGTGCCTTTATATTAAAAGATATGAGAGAGTTGACTTTTACGCATAAAAGGCAGCCCTGTATGAGTCCAACAGTTTCTGATTGTTCCTGGGACAGAGAGACCATTTTAAGCATCAGTTGTTGAGAAACCTTGCTTCTTACCTCTATTTTTGGTGGGAAAGCAGGATTTTAGGGGAGGAAAGTCCGACGTGGTACCCAGAAGGGTGGCACAGGGAATGACCCAAAAACTGACCAGAGAGGAAACTGTTCAGTGGACACAGCCCCGCCTGGGGGTGTGCTGGTGTCAGACCAGCTGTTTTGCTGTTTAGTCACTAAGTCATGTCTGACCCTGTTGCAGCCCTCTGGACTGTAGCCCGCCAGGCTCCTCTGTCCATGGGATTTCCCAGGCAAGAATACTGGAGTGGGTTGTCACTTCCTTCTCCAGGGGATCTTTTAGACCCATGGATCCAACCGAGGTCTCCTGCACTGCAGGTAGATTTTTTTATTGCTGGGCCACAAGGGAAGCCCAGTGTCAGGCAAGCGGGGTACTTAATGAAGACCAGCGTGTGCAGAGCTGCTGCAGACTACAGCCAGGGTACCTCTCTGCCCGGGATGCTGCAAACTCCACCCCGCCCTACAGGACACCAGCCGGCTCGAGAACATAATTACCCAACAAGTGCAGATTCGTCTCCAGGCGAATGGCGGACTGAAAGAGGAGCTCCTCCCGGTTGTCCAGGGCGGATTCTGCTTCCAAGTGGCTCTGCAGCCAACAGGCATACTCTTCCTTACTCAGAACCTGGGTGAGACCCACTGATGAGCGCACGGGCTGCGCCCTGCCGCTGGCTCTGCCCCCCGTGGACTGCCTACTCACCCTCTTGGCAATGCACAAGGTGCGCAGGCCCTCCACTGCATACAAGTTGAGGTAATTCTGGGTCTTGCTGCGGATCTTCATTTGATGCCTTCCTCTGGCGTCATCTGAGTTGGAAATAGGAGAAGAAAAAAAAAAAAAAAAGGTGAGAACAACAGAGTGCAGTGGAATGCCCTGGTTCCTTCAGACGCCAGGCCTGCTGAAATCAGTCTGCAGTGACAGTCACTGCTGAGGTTTCCACAGCTGAGAGCTCAGCACCATCAGGTCTAGTTGGGAACTTTTCTCATCCAAGGAGAAAAAAGAGCTGCATTTTCAAGTCTGAATGGCAGCCCACTCCAGTATTCTTGCCTGGAGAATGTCACAGACAGAGGAGACTGGTGGGGTACCATCCATGGGGTCGCAAAGACTTGGACCGGACTGAACGACTATCACAACACAACAACACAAAGCAACCATGCTCAGAGAGAAAGCTGGTTGCCAGGGGCTGGGGGAGGAGGTGAGGAAGGGGCTATACAGAGCTTCAGTTTTGCAAGATGGAAATTCCTGGAGATCTGCTGCACACCAATGCGAATATTACTCAACACTACTGAACTGTACACTCAAAACTGGTTAAGATGGTAAACTAATGTTATGTTGTTTTCTTTAACCATAATTTTGAAAAAGGTATGAAATTAGCTATCAGCTAGCAAGAGATTTCCAAACACTCACCCTTTCCTGTTTTCTGTAGATCCAGGTGCAGAACAGACCTGTCTGTTTATTACCAGACTGCAGAAGTACTAACCCTGAGCCTTACCACTGTGGAATCTATGGCAAAGTGACATATACCTTCTTAACTCCAATGTGTTCTCGGGTTAATAATTGTTAGTGAGAAGTCAGAAGAAGCTTTAGTTTTTGTGTGATAAAATTATGAGTGTGTTCCCTGGTGGCTCAGAGGTTAAAGCGTCTGCCCACAATGCAGAAGACCTGGGTTCGATCCCTGGGTTGGGAAGATCCCCTGGAGAAGGAAATGGGAACCACTCCAGTACTCTTTCCTGGAGAATCCCATGGAGGGAGGAGCCTGTTAGGCTACAGTCCATAGGGTCGCAAAGAGTCGGACACGACTGTGTGACAAAGTACTTCGGAGACAGTTCTCCCCATTCTGTCTCACTGTAGCTGGCTGCAACTGGAATGCTGGCCAGAATTATGTTCCAATTAATTAGGCAGGAATATCTCACGAGCAACCTTTCATTACGATTTACTCCAACAACCTCCAGGAAGAGGTGCCCAGAAAACATGTGCACCACTAGAGTTAGCAAGCACCTGTTTTACTACTTGCCAATAGGACATACGTTCAATATAGAACTTAAAGTTAGATGTTATTTTAAGAAGAACCTTGTCAGACTTCTGGTTCAAGATGGCAGAGTAGAAGGATGTGCGCTCATCTCCTCCTGTGAGAGCACCCAAATTGCAACTAGCTGTTGAACAACCATTGACAGGAGGATGCTGGAACCCACTGAAAAAAGATACCCCACATCCAAAGACAAAGAAGAAGCTGCAGTGAGATGGGAGGAGGGGCACAATCACAATAAAATCTAATCCCATACCTGCCATATGGGTGACCCACAAACTAGAGAACAATATTATAGAAGTTCTCTCACTGCTGTGAAGGTTCTGAACCTCACATCAGGTTTCCTAGCCTGGGGATCTGACAAAGGGACTGGGGATCCCATGGAATCTGACCTTGGAGGCCAGCGGGATTTGACTATAGGATTTGCACAGGACTCGGGGAAACAGACTCCAGTCTTAGAGGGCACAAGCAGAATCTTGCATGCACCAAGACACAGGGGAAAGGAGCAGTGACCCCAAAGGGGACTGAACCAAAACTACTTGCTAGTGTTGGAGGGTCTCCTGTGGAGGCATGAGTCAGCAGGGGCTCCCCACAGGGCTGGGGGCACTAGCAGCATCAGCCCAGGAAGGGCCCCCTTGGTGTAAACCCTCTTGGAGTTCTCCCCATAAAGAGGGCTGGGTTGCCTCAGGCCAAACAACTACCAGGGAGGAGTGAAACCCCACCCATCAGCAGATAATTGGATTGCAGCTTAGAGCAAGGCCTTGCCCACCAGAGCAAGACCCAGTTTTTCCTACCACCAGTCCCTCCCATCAGGAAGCTCACAGAAGCCTCAGCCTCCTCCATCAGAGGGGAGACAGAAGAAGCAAGAAGCACAGAACCACAGTAACTGAAACAAAAACCACATCACAGAAAGTTAATCAGCATGAAAAAGCAGAGAGTTATATCCCAGATGAAGGGACAAGATAAAACCCCAGAAAAACAACTAAATAAAGTGGAGATAGGCAACCTTCCAGAAAAAGAGTTCAGAGTAATGATAGTGAAGATGATGCAGGATCTCGGGAAAACAATGGAGGCAAAGATGGAGCACATGGAAGAAATGTTTACCAAACACTTAGAAGAACTAAAGAACATATAAACAGGGTTGAATAATACACTAGAAGGAATCAAGGGCAGAATAAGAGGCAGAAGAAAGGGAAAATGACCTGGAGGACAGAATTGTGGAAATCACTGTCGCAGAACAGAATATAGAAAAAAGAATGAAACAAAAATGTAGACCGCCTAAGAGACCTCTGGGACAGCACTAAATGTGCCAGCATTTGCAGTATAGGGGTCCTGTAGGAGAAGAGAAAAAGGACCGGAGAAAATACTTGAGGAGGTAATAGCTGAAAATGTCCCTAACATGGGAAGGGAAACACTCAACCAACTCCAGGAAGCACAGAGTCCCAGGGAGGATGAACCCAAGGATGAACACACCTAGACACACAGTAATCAAACTGACAAAAATTAAAGACAAATATAAAATATTAAATGCAATAGGGGAGAAATGACAAATAACGTACAAGGGAACTCCCATCAAATACCAGCTGATTTCTGAACAGAAACTCTATAAGCCGAAGGGAATGGCATGATATATTTAAAGTGATGAAAGTGAAGAACCTACAACCAAGAATATTCTACCCAGCAAGAGTCTTGTTCAGATTTGATGGAGAAACTGAAAACTTTCCAGACAACAAAAGTTAAGAGAATTTAGCACCAGTTTTATAACAAATGCTAAAGGAACTTCTCTAAGCAGGAAACACAAGACATGGAAAAGACCTGCACAAAGTAAACCCAAAACAATTAAGAAAATGCTAATAAGATTATACATATTAAATTATTAAAATTAAATTAAATTATCTTAAGTGTAATGGATTAAATGTACCAACCAAAAGACACAGACTGGCTGGGCGGATGAAAACTTGCATGTACATGCATGCACTTATCACATCACTCTGTTTGATCCCCCAAACTGTATGTAATTATTTTATATTGTTAAGTTAATCAGTTTATATTGTTAAGTCAATCATTTCAATAAATATATATATTAAGAAAATATTAAAATAAAAATTTTTTGTCTGGCTATTGATTGTGATAAATGATAAACATCTTTCACTATTGTGATCAAGTAACTATCTCACTTTACACCACTGTATCATAATTGGTCAACAGAAAAATAATAGAACTCTATATCACCAAAATTATCATTTAATAGAAAAACATGTAATCACTTTTTAAAATCCAGATGCACGTCAGAATTATCTGGAAATTTTTCAAAAAATACAAATGGTCAGGTATTGCCTTTTTTTTACTCCAAAGCTCCAGATATGTTTCCAGTGAGCAGTCATGTTTAAAAACAACTCGGCTATACGATATTTTACTTTTATCCAATTTGTTTTACTTTTGCTATTTCATATTCAGTGCTCCCATTTCATTTAGTTTATGTTTTCCAATTTCTCCATCTCTTTTTCTTTTTGTGTGTTCTTTTCAAGCCTTTATCAAGCATAGTAGAAAAGCTTTTGTATACATAAATATAAAGAATATGTATAATATACATATTTTAGAAAACTTCAAATTTTTGCCCAACTAAAAAATGTATGACATTTTGATTCCACTTGTTTGACTTAGTACGAATAAAATGCTGCTAAGTTGCTTCAGTCATGTCCAATTCTGTGCGACCCCATAGACAGCAGCCCACCAGGCTCCTCCGTCCCTGGATTCTCCAGGCAAGAACACTGGAGTGGGTTGCCATTTCCTTCTCCAATGCATGAAAGTGAAAAGTCAAAGCGAAGTCACTGAGTCGTGTCCAACTCTCAGTGACCCCATGGACTGCAGCCTACAAGGCTCCTCCGTCCATGGGATTTTCCAGGCAAGAGTACTGGAGTGGGGTGCCATTGCCTTCTCCGGTAGATTTCTGATTTAAAAAAATAGATATGCAACAAGCAACAAAGGTTTACTCTATAACACAGGGAACTATAGTCAATATCTTATAATAACCTATAATGGAAAATAATTTCAAAGACAATATATGTGTATATGTATAACTGAATCAGCTTGCTGTGCACTTGAAACACTGTAATTCAACTATATTTTAATAAATATATGTATTGAGAAAAAATTAAAATAATAAAATAAAATCATAGTTTTGGCAATTTTAATATCACGTGTTGAAATGAGAATTTCACATAAAAAAACCTCATAAAGAGCAATCAATTTATAACATAGAAAAAAAATTTTATCATCCTAAAAACACAAGGTGTTTACTTATATACGGAAATCCTTTTGAATTTCTGAAAGTCAGACGTTTTACATAAAGCCTTGATAATAGAGAAAGCATATGCAGAACATTTTAAAGAAAATGCTTTAAGTGTCTTGAACTTAAAGTTCTTTCATGATCTATTCACAGAAATATTTCTCAAAAGACAGTAATATAGTAGTCTATGGTTTACAGTATTATTTGCAGTGTTTGCACACTGATTCACAGAATATAATAATATTTTCCACAATGAAAAATATTATTTGACTTGCCTTTAAAACTATCTGAACTTTATTTTGTTTCATTAGTTGAGGATCTGTGCAAGGTAGATCAACATAAATGTCCTAATTGATACAGTGATTTAGAAGACTTTTGCTGTAATAATGACAGAAACTTGCCAGGTAAAACCTAGATATGTAGAAACCTAGTATGTAGAACTAGATAATTCTACATACTCTGAGGAATCCATGCCATGGTTGCCCTGCTTGTAAATATGTGGAATGTTTGTAACTGCCTATAAGCTTGTGTTCAAACTCAGCACTACATTTACTACTACATTTGTTTCATTAGTAGGCTAGCTGCTAAGTTGCTTCAGTCGTGTCTGACTCTGTGCAACCCCACAGACAGCAGCCCACCAGGCTCCCTCATCCCTGGGATTCTCTAGGCAAGAATACCGGAGTGGGTTGCCACTTCCTTCTCCAATGCATGAAAGTGAAAAGTCAAAGTGAAGTCACTCAGTCGTGTCCGACTCTTTGCGACCCCATGGACTGCAGCCAAGCAGGCTCCTCCATCCATGGGATTTTCCAGGCAAGAGTACTGGAGTGGGGTGCCATTGCCATCTCTAGGATAACGTTGGATGAATACACTTAACACTACTGGAAAAAAAAAAAAGAAAAGAAATCTAGGACTTCCCTGGCAGTTTGGTGGTTGAGAATCTGCCTGCCTGGGGAAAGCTGACTACGAGCCCAGTCAGCTTTCTGATACAGGACCTGGGAGAAACACTCTTAACCTTCTAGATCTGTGGTCTCCATGGAGAAGACAGTCCCCTTAACAGACCAAAGACTGGTCCCTTGGTGGGGGGAAATCATATCACAAATAAAGCACAGCTATATGTACGGTACATAAGTAAATATATAGCATATCCATGGCATTTTAATGCCATGGAGAAACAGATAGAAAAAAATATCTAAAAAGACTCCTTAAGGGGGCAATAATGAAAAAAGACTGAAAAAAGGAAAACACTGCCCTACATTGCTTTGCTTAGGAAAATAAATTTCCTGGAAAGATGACATTGAATGTCATGTTAATCTTGAATAACTCCTGTTATTTACTTTTGTAAACTCCATTTACTCCTGTTATTGTGATAGTATTATTCCAGATTCTGACTATAATTGAACAAAGACATGTCTAACCGAGAGGCTCTGGAATTAACACTAACAAAGTGCTTCAGCTGTCCAAAGGGCGAGGGGAAGCTTGCACACCAGGGAAGGAACAGGCGCTGTGAGCTGCTGTTAGCTACAGTGGTCCAAACAAAACTAGAGTGAGAGAAGGCAGGGTGGGCACTGGGGACCCAGGATGCCCTGGACGGGGGTGAGGTTACACACCACAAGGACATGTTTCTGTGCAGTCTGAAGGCACCCCAGCCCGGCAAGGAGAAGTGGTGACTGCCGCACCTTGCCCGTCCCTCCTCCTCTACACCTGCCCTCGGAGGAGGGTGGAGTCATCACAACGTCTCCATACCAAGTGACACCTGGACTGGACCTCCGGTAAGTGAATCTTAAGAAGAACAAACCAGAGAGAAGGGAAGGGATCCAGCTTATACTTTATACCTGGGACGTACCACGAACTGTGCTGGAGCCTGGACAGGGGTTCCTGGGAGGTCAGCATCCTGATTTCCTTTGTACAGATGGGTAAAGAGGCACAGGGAGAGTACCATGTCCAGGGTCACCCCAGCCCATAATGTAGACTTGGGATTTGAACAGAGATCTGTAGGTAACGGTGGGTGGAGTCCCTGCTTGCTACTCGATCGCACACAACGTACTGCCAGGGCCGGTGAGACGCAGCCCCATCCTGCGAGTATGGCAGTGCCCATCCACCATCAGCCGAGCCTCCGTGTGCCTTTTATGTAAAAGTGCTGGGAGCTCTCTGAAGAAGGTACTGGACACTCCCATGCCCCTCTCACTTTATTACTTGCACAAAGTAGAGCAGCCTGGCCTTATACAGGACTGCTCTGCTCCATACCCCGCCCACCCCACTCCCACAGGGAAAGCCGAATGACTTATGCACAATGTCAAGGTGTCACTGATAACTTCAGGACCACCTCAGAGCCATCCCCTTTCTTGAAAAACCACTGGGGGCTCTGAACTTCCCAAATCTTAAATTGCCTGGCATCTGTATGTAGCTATGACCTATCCAAACCTATGTGAAGGGCACGCTGCTTGGAAATTGCAAGAGGAAGGCAGAGATCCATAGAAACTGCTTATTTTTCAGGTGCCCCCTTCAATGTCATGGTTTGGGCACCACCATATTTGACCTGTTTGCTCCATGGTACAATGTATGGAAGGCTCTGTTTCTCATTGGAGGCTGGTGCAAACAGGAAGGCTACGCTGGGGCTGCAGGACCGTGTGGAGAGGTCTGGGAAACTCCTCTGCAAGTCATCTGCTGAACAAAGTTCCACCTTCTATAATAGTGGTTTCTGAACTACTCTTTTTCAACCTCAATGTTACATGGAAGTCTAGTGTTGCAGGGAAGAGTCAATTCTAACTTCATGTTGGAACTACTTCTTTGACTTGCTTTTTGTTGCTTTTGCTGTTAAAATCATACATAATGGCCTGCCTCCAGAGGACCCTGCCCCTCTGCCTGACTGATAAACTAAAGTGTCTTTGTTCAGCTCAAGAGAGATAATCTGACCCTGCCCACCAGTGAATGGACGCAAGGAAGAAGAGATTAACACATCCCTTCCCAGATACTGGCCATTCTCAGAGACTTTTTGCAAGACTAATGGCCCTTTATACTTCACTTCTTCCCCTCTCTCTCTCTGTTCTGCCTTTCGACTTTAGTTCCTTACTGCTTGTCTCTGGTTCTATAAAAGAACCTGGCATCCAGGCCCCAACAACATGGTTATTTTGAGACATTAATCTACCATCTTCTCAGTCTGCCAGCTTTCTGAATAAAGTCATATTCCTTGCCTCCACATCTCCTCTCTCGCATTCAGTGGCCTGTCGTGCAGTGAGCAGAGCGAGCTTGGACTCAGTCAAACTAGTGCAAAAGAGGCCAAGATGGAGCTTATTGGCCCAAAGTCTTCCAGAGGCCAGCAGCCCCCACTGCGGGCTGAAGTCACTCCACAGATGGCTAAAAATCATGGCCAGGGCCTCACAGATGCCCCAGGTCCAGGCAATGAGAGGCAGAATGGAGCCTTTTGGGGCTTCTAGTCTAAACGCTCTTAATCTTCATCCCCAGAGTCAGACCTGACGCAGGGCCTCACCTACATGAACTTCAGACCTCAGAGAACTTCTGAGGCAAGTTCAGGTTCCAAAGCTCCCCATCTGTGGATCCTCCCCCACCCTCCATTCTAGCCCAAACCCTTGAGAGCAGGAAAAGGGCACCCAGAGAAGCGAAGCTCTGCTGTGTGGAAGGGCTGGTTCCGTAGCGGGGAGCTGCCCATGGGGCGCAGGTACCTGTGGAGCACGGCAGCAGGAGGTCCATGACCACCGAGTCAGCACCCTTGGTGTACACGTTGATCTCGTCCGTGAGGGGGTGCCTGATCACCACCGACATCCTCTTGCGGATGGAGTCGAAGCCCAGTGTGTGCAGGAGCTCGAAGGTGAGCCGGCCCAGGTGGGGCAGCTCCACCGACACCTGGTCGTGCAGCCGGCCCACGAGGGCGCAGCTGTAGGCGCGGGCAGCGTGCACGAGCGCCGCCTCGTCGGGACTCTCCGCCTCATAGCGCAGCTCCGGCTTGGGCTCCGGCCCCGTCGCGGATCCCTCTGCGGCCCAGCCGTCTGCCGCGCTGCTGTAGCCGTTGCTGGCGAGGCGCGGGGCCCCGGCGCCCAGCCTCTCCTCCAGCCTGAGCAGCGTGCCATCGTTGGCCAGCGTGGACAGAAGGCTGGATTTGGGCGCGGACTTGGCGGACACGCTCGCGTTCCCCACGCTGCTGCAGCCCAAAGTCAGGCGACTGGGCGTGAACCTCCGGAGGAAATCTTCGATGGTCTTCACTGGGGACTTTAGCTCGAAGTGCACCCTCACCTGGCAGGGCAGCAATCAGAAGGCAAGTGAGGTATCTCCCCAGAGGCCTCACTCCAGCCCCCACAGGGCTGCCCTCCACTTCCCCAAGGGGTGCTGAACGTGGATTTTCCATTTCCCTCTGAAAACTGCAACCAGAGCCAGCATGTCTTCCTTGAGACCACCGCTTGACTCTCCATGGCACTTCAATACAGGTTCTGCCACATGCATTCTTTCAGAATGTAACTGACTGTAGTGTAGGCACTGGGTGGCCTGTGATGCCCAAGACTAGACTTTGGGACTGTCCCCTCATGACAGTTCCCTTGCTTTTCAGAAACTTCCCAGAAGTGGCCTCCCACTGCCTGGAACAGACCTTGCCTTTTTTTTTTTTTTTTCCCAATTAAAAAAATCATTTAACAAAATTTATACGTTCTTTTGGAATTACATCCATAAAAAATTTAAGTTTACACAAAATTTCTCAAACCCCAAAGAATCTTTCCTAGAGACATATTCACAGGCAGTCTGAGGAGTCTGCTTCCTGCATGGAGCTCATGCATATGTGACCGTGGGCACAACACTGTTCAGTCATGTTGGAGTTTCTCTTACTTATTTGGAAACCGCAACAACACCTGGGTCAGTCAAGTAGGGTCTAGCCTAGAAACCAGATGCCTCTTCAGCACAGTGCTCCAGAGGAGCTGAAAGGGGGGCGGAAGGGTCCCGGGGGGATGCAGACGCTGCTGAGCGCTGAGCTCCAGCAGGAAGCCACCCCGTCCAGGGCTGGCGGCACAAGCTTGTGGTCTCTCAGTGGCAGAGCCCGTTTGCTTGAGACCCACTGGGCTCCTGGGGTTTCCCCAGGAGTGAGTGAGTGAGTGAGGTGTGAGAAGAGCCTGGAGGGGTCCTCTGCTTCCTGCATGGAGCTCATGCATATGTGACCGTGGGCACAACACTGTTCAGTCATGTTGGAGTTTCTCTTACTTATTTGGAAACCGCAACAACACCTGGGTCAGTCAAGTAGGGTCTAGCCTAGAAACCAGATGCCTCTTCAGCACAGTGCTCCAGAGGAGCTGAAAGGGGGGCGGAAGGGTCCCGGGGGGATGCAGACGCTGCTGAGCGCTGAGCTCCAGCAGGAAGCCACCCCGTCCAGGGCTGGCGGCACAAGCTTGTGGTCTCTCAGTGGCAGAGCCCGTTTGCTTGAGACCCACTGGGCTCCTGGGGTTTCCCCAGGAGTGAGTGAGTGAGTGAGGTGTGAGAAGAGCCTGGAGGGGTCCCACTGCTGCCAAACATGCTGCTGCCGCCACAGAGAAGCAAGAGGTCCCTGTTCTCCCTTCACCGCCCCCCAGCGGCTTCACCAGCAGAACCTGCTGGCAGGGCTGGACTGAGGAAGGGGCCTGGGAGAGTCGGGGGTGACGTCAGGGGACAGGCCTACAGCGTGCATCTCGCCCATGAACCTTCGCGTGTGTCCACTTGGAGCTGTTTCGCTGTATACGCTCAGCCATGCTTAGGTGCACCCTCCCTCCTGGAGGAGTGCTTGGCTTAAAGGGGCACCTTTCACACATGAAACACTCCTCTCTTTGGAGAAAATCTTGATGTTAACCCAAACAAAATCCAACTTGGGTGCTGTTAATGTTTCCACCACCTTAAGTAACTTGCCACTGATTCTCAACCACTTTCTGAATGCTGCTGTTTTAACAATCTTTATTAGCATCACGGATATTTCCTGTGTGCCAAACCCTACTCTGAGACCTTTCCCTAAATCCCACCATCGCCCCCACACCCCCAAAGGGGAGTCTGAGACACAGGAGGGGACTGGCTTACAGTGACGGTGCAAGTCCAGGCAGCTCCTCCTGGGCCCCAGCCTGTCCTCTGCGCGCTGAGACTCTGGTCAGCACAGAGGCGCCAGCTCCTAGCCCCCCTGCCTCAAGCCCCTCCTGGACACTCTGTGCCCGTCTCACCCCAGGCTCAGTAGCTGTGTCTGGCTGGCCGTCCTTTCCCTCTTGACCACAATCCTGGTGTCCGCCCACCACAGTCTGGGTATGTCCCCACAGAGCTGCGGGGCTGGTGTGCCCCGTCTGAAGCCCTCAGTGCACCCCTGAAAGCTGAGAGTGGTGCACAGAGACCCAGGCTCTCTCTCAGGAAGACAGACACCACATCCAGGCCCAGACCTCTGTGGGCTTCCAGGACGGAAGCTCCAGAACTTGCCTTTTGTCGTGGCTGATCCGGGGAAGTGACCACCACTGTGTTGCAGATGGTGAGCGCAATGAAGAAGTCAAAAATGTCAGACAGCTCGGGTGAGAGGTGGTCCAGCGGATGCTCCTGGTGCCTCACGGAGGCCAGGCACCTCCCGCACTCACGCACCTTCTCCAGCAGCTTCGGGTCGGGCGTTACGTCCTTCTCCTGAGGAGGACACAGAGGCCGGGGGTCAGTCAGATCCAGGGACGGGCCCACTGCTCTCTTGGTGCTTGACTATTTAGGGCACCTTGATTTTACCGGAAGCTGTCAGGAGACCTGTACCTCACACATACTTGTCACTTTATAATAACAAGAGTGAAAAAGTTGGCTTAAAGCTCAACATTCAGAAAACGAAGATCATGGCATCTGGCCCCATCACTTCATGGGAAATAGATGGGGAATCAGTAGAAACAGTGTCAGACTTTATTTTTTTGGGCTCCAAATCACTGCAGATGGTGACTGCAGCCATGAAATTAAAAGACGCTTACTCCTTGGAAGAAAAGTGATGACCAACCTAGATAGTATTTTCAAAAGCAGAGACATTACTTTGCCGACTAAGGTCTGTTTAGTCAAGGCTATGGTTTTTCCTGTGGTCATGTATGGATGTGAGAGTTGGACTGTGAAGAAGGCTGAGTGCCAAAGAATTGATGCTTTTGAACTGTGTTGTTGGAGAAGACTCTTGAGAGTCCCTTGGACTGCAAGGAGATCCAACCAGTCCATTCTGAAGGAGATCAGCCCTGGGATTTCTTTGGAAGGAATGATGCTAAAACTGAAGCTCCAGTACTTTGGCCACCTCATGCGAAGAGTTGACTCACTGGAAAAGACCCTGATGCTGGGAGGGATTGGGGGCAGGAGGAGAAGGGGACGACAGAGGATGAGATGGCTGGATGGCATCACGGACTCAATGGGGGTGAGTCTGAGTGAACTCCGGAAGTTGGTGATGGACAGGGAGGCCTGGCGTACTGCGATTCATGGGGTTGCAAAGAGTCGGACACGACTGAGCGACTGAACTGAACTGAACTAATTGTATAAGAATATACAGTGTATAAATGAAATGAAATGCACATATTTTTATATATAAGAAGGTACATATGTTCTGTTTATAAAATAACACCTCTAAGAATATATATTACAAAGTAACATATCTTACTCAGAAAGATTTGGAGAAATAAGAGAATCAAAGGGAAAATGTAGCAGGTCTGTATTACACCACCTCATAGTAATACCTACTTTTTGAAAAACATGTTTCTCTACTTTTCCTTTATCTTTTTTCTATACATTTACGTTTTAATCAAAATACTTTATATGTAAATGGCAGTTTCCATTTCTACAAAAACATTATATCACTTCAACTTTACCAGGCCTTTAACAGCCTTTTGAAAACATACTTTTTAACAGCTTCAAAACAGACATAATTTACTTGACCATTCCTTTATCACTGGGTATATTTCTTCATTGTTTTATTGATGTAAATGACACACTGATAAGCTTCAGCGCACAGAAACTCCTCACTAAATCAGTAACTACCTAGGTCAAAGAGTTGTTGTTTAGGTGCCAAGTCGTGTCTGACTTTTTGGGAACATTTCAAATATTTCTGACCTGTACTGACTCCAAAATTGGTATCAGGAAAGGCTGGGAGAGATTTCCAGCATAGTCTCCCTGCTGCCTGGGGTGAGAGCTCCCTGTCACATACCCCATGGAAACCCAGCAACCAGCGACCATGAGTCTAGGTGACCTCTATGGCACCTTCCGTACAGGTTTCCAAGAACATAAAAGAATAAGGCCACCACACATGAGCAGAACAGATTCTCCCTCACTGAAAGGATCTTTCAGAGGTTGTCACTCATGCACTTCTGGAAATTTCCCTACCAGAGAATGGTCCATAAATATTTGGGCGGCTTAAAAGGCAAGGGATGGATTCGTGCTCATCTAATGCAAACTCTTTTCCTTAAGCTTGGGTTTTTTCGAGCTGACATCTTGCCCTGTTGTATTCATCTCGTAGGGCAGGACGGACTTCCTTTGCGTCCCCCATCCTACTGGCCACTCGCAGTTCCCAGCCTGAGAAGGCGGCTGTGTCAGTGCCTCAGGAAAGATTCCGTGGAGTGGGGAGAAGACACTGGCCAGAAAAGCACTCCCCGACTGAACAGAGGAAACCCCACACGCAAGAGCAGACACCTTCGGTGACGAGGGGCGGTCACGGGAGGGCAGGGGACTTACCATGGGGCTGCTGAAGGCCGTGAGCTCGGTGAGCATGCTGACGCGCCGGGCCTCCGCGCGGCTGCCCATGCGCCGGTGCGCCCTGCTGCTCTGGCTCTGGTGGGCGGCCCCTCGTGGGGGCAGCGAGCCCCCCCTAGGAACCACCTCCTCCTCCTCCGAGTCC
>SJXQ01002033.1:5551-17598 GCA_006408695.1 Aepyceros melampus | reverse complement strand
GACCACTGGGCCACCAGCTCACTGGGACCACCAGGACAGATCATACCTTGAGCGTCTGCTTTGTGGTCAAGCAGAAATAGCAATTCTGGGGCTACCTGAGGGTGCTCTCCTGAGGAGGCTCCTTGCTCAGGGTCGGGTGAGGAGTGGGTGCTGTACTCACCCCATGAGGATGCGCGCTTCCCACTGGGGAGGCTCACACCCTCCTGGGCTCGCCCAGCGGGGACGAATGCCCCCTGAGCTGCGGGGGACAGACGCCCTCTGAGTTCCCCCCAACAGGCAGCGCTCAGCTGAGGCCCGTGACTGTGATGCTGTGCTTGAGCTCTAGGGGGCGCTGGGGAGCAAGAGTCCCTGAAGCAGCCAGGGCTGCCGTGAATCAGAGTGCACCGCGCCGCTGCTTGCTAACACGGGCTCTCAACACATCTTCTCAGCTTTACCTAGTTAGCCCTGAGTCTTCCATCACGGATGAGCAGCAGGAGACCATCACAGGGACCAACACAAGCAACTACCAAGGGTCTCCAGGGCAGGCCTGGTGCTGGGTGGCAGCTGCGGTTGGCTTGTGCGAGCAGCTGAGAGAGGCGCCCCCATCTGGGCTTGCCAGGGCATGGGCTGTCATGCGGGCCAGGCCCTGAACTCAGCATCTTCCTCGGGAAGACTTTTTAGAGACAAGGAAAGGGATCCAACCAGTTTATCCTAAAGGAAACCAGTCCTGAATACTCAGTGGAAGGACTCATGCTGAAGCTGAAGCTCCAATACTTTGGCCACCTGATGCAAAGCGCTGACTCACTGGAAAAGACTGTGATGCTAGGAAAGATTGAAGGTGAGAGGAGAAGGGGACAACAGAGGATGAGATGGTTGGATGGCATCAGCCACTCGATGGACATGAGTTTGAGTAAGCTCCAGGAACTGGTGATGGACAGGGAGGCCTGGTGTGCTGCAGTCCATGGGGCCACAAAGAGTTGGACATGACTGAGCAAATGAACTGAATGAAGGAAAGGGAAGTCATCTGCCCATGGCCGCCTGGCTGTGTAACTTCCAACCCAGGATTCCACTTCAGGAGCTCCTAATCCCAGGAAAAGACTCCAGCACACACTGCCTCTGAGTCCACACCACGGCCACCTGGTGGTGTGCTGCTGAGAAGGGTGGCAGGGAAGGGCAAAGCCAGGCCTAGGCCTGTCTAGTTCCTAGGCTTGGATACTACAAGTGTGGTGTCAGCCTCCCGGGGCACACCGGCCTGCCCACACTCCCACAGCAGTAGTAGATATTAGCCTGAGAGTGGCCATCCCTCAGGCCACCGCTGATGTCTGTTTTGTGTGAATGGGCAGCAGTGGCTTTGGTGAGGCCCTCAAGGTCCTTAGGGAAGATGGGGACAAGAGGCAGCTGACACTTAACCCTCATCCTATGGTGTCACCAGGACACGAGGTAGAGAGGGATGCGCCTATGGTCTGTGTGGCCAGTTCAAGTACATGTGAGCTGGGCTCACTGCTCAGAGCCAAAGTGACCTGAATTCATTTTACTGATCTGAGATGTTAGACCATGGCAGCACCCACTAAGGAAGACCTTGGCCCCGGGGGTCATTGATCATTGCTCTTCTTTAAACCTGGCTGTTTCTACCTTCCCCAGAAATACTTTCCTGTGTCTTCTGGGGTGATGCGACTGCTCTGGTTTTATGGTAAGCATCTGACAACTCTCAAAATCCTTCTGTAATCTTACGTGGAATTCTGCCCACAGAGCCCCAGTTCCGGTATAATGGCTGACTTTAGAGCTGGTCCTCTGAGTTCTTCACAACCAGGCTGAGTTCTGCTTTTAGGACTTCAAGCTGTTCTGCACAAGTCCGAGGAGTCCAGGAAGGGACAAGTCAGAGAAAGAGGCAGGTGGGTGGATGGGACACTGTTCCTGACCATTTATTACTGGGTGGCAAATAAAACATTAAACCAATTGGATATGTTCCTATGCCTTCTAGAAACTTCCATAAGCCTCTTATCCTTACCCATTAGAGGGCAGACAGAATTAAAACCACAATCGCAGAAAACTAACCAAACTGATCACATGGACCTCAGCTTGTATAGCTCAAGAAAACTATGAGCCAGACCAGTAGGGTCACCCAAGACGGACAGGTCATGGTGAAGAGTTCTGGCAAAATATGGTCCACTGGAGATGGGAATGCAAACCACTTCAGTATTCTTACCTTGAGAACCCCATGAACAGTCTGAAAGGCAAAAAGATGTGAGACTGAAAGAGGAACTCCCCACATTGGCAGATGCCCAATATGCTACTGGAGAAAAGTGGAGAACTAACTCCAGAAAGGATGAAGAGATGGAGCCAAAGTGAAAACAACACCCACTAGTGGATGTGACTGGTGATGGAAGTAAAGTCTGATGCTGTAAAGAACAATACTGCATAGGAACCTAGAATGTTAGGTCCATGAATCAAGGTAAATTGGAAGTGGTCAAACAGGAGATGGCAAGAGTGAACATTGACATTTAAGGAATCAGTGAACTAAAATGGACTGGAATGGGTGAATTTAACTCAGATGACCATTATATCTACTACTGTGGGCAGGAATCCCTTAGAAAAAACTTAGTAGCCATCATAGTCAACAGATGAGTCTGAAATGCAGTAGATGGATGCAGTCCCCAAAATGACAGAATCATCTCTGTTCATTTCTAAGGCAAAACATTCAAAATCACAGCAATCCAAGTTTATGCCCTGACCAGTAATGCTGAAGAAGCTGAGGCTGAAAGATTCTTAGAAGACCTACCTACAAGATGTCCTAGAACTAACATCCCCCCAAAAGTCCTCTTCATTACAGGGGACTGGAATGCAAAAGTAGGAAGTCAAGAACTACCTGGAGTAACAGGCAAATTTGGCCTTGGAATACAAAACGAAGCTGGCCAAAGGTTAATAGAGTTTTGCCAAGAGAACACCCTCTTCCAACAACATAAGAGACAACTCTTAGATGGATACGACCAGATGGTCAATACCGAAATCAGATTGATTATATTCTTTGCAGACAAAGATGGAAAAGCTCTATACAGTCCAGAAAAATAAGACCAGGAGCTGACTGTGGCTCAGATCATGAATCTTTATTGCCAAAGTCAGACTTAAGTTGAAGAAAGTAGGGAAAACAACTAGACCATTCAGGTATGACCTAAATCAAATTCCTTACAGTGAAAGTGACAAATATATTCAATGTACTAGATATGAAAGACAGAGTGCCTGAAGAACTATAGAAAGAGGCTTGTGACATTGTACAGGAGGCAGTGATCAAGAACATCTCCAAGAAAAAGAAATGCAAAAAGGCAAAATGGTTGTCTGATGAGGCATTACAAATAGCCGAGAAAAGAAGAGAAGCTAAAGGCAAAGGAGAAAAGGAAAGATATACCCATTTGAATGCAGAGTTCCAAAGAATAGCAAGGAGAGATAAGAAAGCCTTCCTCAGAGACAAATGCAAAGAATAGAGGAAAACAATAGAATGGGAAAGATTAGAGATCTCTCCAAGAAAATTAGAGATACCAAGGGAACATTTCATGTAAAGATGGGCTCAATAAAGGACAGAAATGGTACGGACCTAACAGAAACAGAAGATATTAAGAAGAGGTGGCAAGAGTACACAGAAGAACTATACAAAAAAGATCTTCATGACTCAGATAATAACGCTGGTGTGATCACTCACCTAGAGCCAGACATTCTGGAATATGAAGTCAAGTGGGCCTTAGAAGCATCACTACAAACAAAGCTAGTGGAGGTGATGGGATTCCAGCTGACTTATTTCAGATCCTAAAAGATGTTGCTGTTAAAGTGCTGCACTCAATATGCCAGCAAATTTGGAAAACTCAGCAGTGGCCACAGAACTGGGAAAGGTCAGTTTTCACTCCAATCCCAAAGAAAGGCAATGCCAAAGAATGCTCAAACTACCGCACAATTGTACTCATTTCACATGCTAGTAAAGTAATGCTCAAAATTCTCCAAGCCAGGCTTCAATAGTACATGAACTGTGAGCTTCCAGATGTTCATGTTGGATTTAGAAAAGGCAGAGGAACCAGAGATCAAATTGCCAACATCCGCTGGACCATCGAAAAAGCAAGAGAGTTCCAGAAAAACACTACTTTTGCTTCACTGATACAACCAAAGCCTTTGACTGTGTGGATCACAACAAACTGCAGAAAATTCTGAAAGAGAGGGGAATACCAGACCACCTGACCTGCCTCCTGAGAAATCTGTATTCAGGTCAAGAAGCAACAGTTAGAACAGGACATGGAACAATGCAACGTTCCCAAATCAGGAAAGGAGTATGCCAAGGCTGTATATTGTCACCTTGCTTATTTAACTTATATGCAGAATACATCATGCGAAATGCTAGGCTGGATGAAGCACAAGCTGGACTCAAGACTGCCAGGAGAAATATCATTTACCTCAGACATGCAGTTGACACCACTCTTATGGCAGAAAGTGAAGAAGAACTCAAGAGCCTCTTGATGAAAGAGGAGAGTGAAAAAGTTGGCTTAAAACTCAACATTCAGAAAACTAAAATCATGGCACCCAGTCCCATCACTTCATGGCAAATTGATGGAGAAACAATGGAAATGGTGAGAGACTGTATTTTCTTGGGCTCTAAAATCACTGCAGATAGTGACTGCAGTCATGAAATTAAAAGATGCTTGCTCCTTGGAAGAAAAGCTATAACCAAGATAGACAGCATATTAAAAAGCAGAGAGATTACTTTGCCAACAAAGGTCTATCTAGTCAAGGTTATGGTTTTTCCAGTAGTCATGTATGGATCTGAGAGTTGGAATATAAAGAAAGCTGAGGGCTGAAGAACTGATGCTTTTGAACTGTGGTGTTGGAGAAGACTCTTGAGAGTGTTTTGGACTGCAAGGAGATCCAACCAGTCCACCCTAAAGGAAATCAGTCCTGAATATTCATTGGAAGGACTGTTGGTGAAGCTGAAACTCCAATACTTTGGCCATCTAATGCGAAGAACTTACTCATTGGAAAAAAAAAAACCCATCCTGGGAAAAGATTGAAGGCTAGAGGAAAAGAGGATGACAGAGGATGAGATGGCTGGATGGCATCACTGAATATATGGACATGAGTTTGAATAAACTCCGGGAGTTGGTGATGGACGAGAAACCTTGTGTGCTGCAGTCCATGGGGTTGCAAAGAGTTGGACACAACTGAGTGACTGAACTGAGCTATGCCTTCTGTTATATGATTCATTTTAACATGGAGAATATGATGAATATCATGATAATTCTTGATTTTATAAAAGTCACAAAAATCTCATGCTTCCAACAGATCTTTCCCACTAAATGCCCCTAAAGAACAGTTTCCTATGCCTTCATGTTGTCCCCATTCTGTATTTGCTTCGGTTTCTGTGGCAGGGTTTCTTTGATGTCCTGAGATGCCATTCCAGGCACAAAGGGGAGTCCTGCTTGCAGAGCAGGTGCCCCCTCTCTGGGAGACATGATGGCCCCAGAGACACTTCTGTGGGATGGGGACCATCTCCTAATTCAGATGGGTGGCGGGCTGCAGTCACTCCTCGACATAGGAAGCAGATGACTCCCCAGTGCATTCAGAAGGGATGGAGGCAACCAAGGATGAAAAACAGGTGGGAGGAAGAATTGATTGCCCAAATTCCAAAGAGAGGTGACACTTCTCTCTGGGACATTGTATTTCATTGGAAAGAACACAGCATAGACTGCCCAATACCCTGCCGAGCATTTTCAGCTGATAATAAGGAAATCGATGGGTGGCAAAGGAAACATCTCTTTGCCTCTTGGTATGAGAGAGACCGAGTGCCTCTGATGTGAGTTCCTCGAAGTTTCCCTCCTTGGTTCTGCTTGTCTGGCAGAAAATGAATGTTTAAGCAGATGGCCACCACACCAGACAGTGCAGGGAGCAGGGTGTCATCAGCACTGAAGAGACGGCGTTTCTGTAGATGATGGTCCAGAGTTGCTTTGACAGCCTTACTGTTTTATTCTCCCCCCAAAATCATCAATCCCTGAAGCTCTCTCTGTGTATACACGCACACACAAGCATGCAGCTCTGCTAGCTCTCTGGTCCCGCCCAGACGGAAGCTCTGTCCCCAGACTCACCATTTGCATCATGAGAATATTCTATGCCAGACACAGTGCATCTTCGGAAAACATCTTATTCTCAGTTAAAGTGCCTGTTTTATCTGAGAAGATATACTGTATCTGCCCTAGGTCTTCCGTGATGTTCAGAGCTCGGCACTGCAGCTGCGAGTCTGTTTCCTCATCGTATAGTTCTATATCTTGGTTAATGAAGTACACTTGGCATACTTTAACAATTTCGATAGAAACGTACAAGGAAATAGGGATCAAAACCTAGGAGACACAAAGCACACAGAATGAATGACAGTGAGGACCTGCAAGCTGGGGATTTCATTTTCAATTTAAATGACAAATAACTATAACTGCAAGTAAGTAGGGACTATACTGTACCTTTCAGAGCTTAAACAGGCTGGCTTAGAGTCAGTATTGTTAGACTATTAGAGTATTGGCAAAGAGTTTAAACTAGGGCAGCCTATGGTGCCACAGAGAGGAAATCCACTATCATGTCTGGAAGCATGGAAACCAGGGCTTGTATAGAAGCAAGCATTTTCATATTACTAAGTTGCACGTGAGAGAAGCTAGGGAAGGAGAGAGAGAAACAAAACACATGGCACAGTCAGAGTCCTCAAAAGCAAAGTCACCTCACACCCAGGCTGAGCCGGGGCTCCCGATGGCAGGAGCTGCCCGTGCCGCAGACACACCCCACCGTTCAGGAGAGACAGTCTTTGCAGAGGCGGGTTCTGTGCTGGAGGACAGTCTCTGTGATCTTGTACAATACAGAGCAGAGGCAAGAGGCTTTGAGAAGAACAGTCACAGTTATGCTTTGACAATTCAAGAATAACCTTCATAAAATCAACATTCAATTTTGTCTTTATATGTGGAGTAACCGTATTATGCTGATACTTACGGGTTCAGACTATCACATCCCAACTAACTGGGTTCTTTGGGTAACTTAAGCATATGTAAATGCAACGCCTACTACAGTACTAACTCAAGGCTAGAACAAAATTTGCATTCATAAAAGGAGACTAATTTGAAAAGTTAAATAAGACTATTGCCTGTTGTGTGAAGCACATGTAAAAAAGATAGTAGAGCTGCCTTCAAGGCAAAGGCTAAACCTTCTGCTCACTCTGTCTCCCTAAGGAGGGTGGCAGAGACGCTCGCTGCCCCCGCCACTCCCACAGGCCTGTGGGCCATAGTTTCTCAGTTAATGATGAGGACTTGTTTGGGAGGCAGGAGGAACTAATGATAAAAACAACAACAATAACCAGTGCTGCAAACTGCAATGTAATATCCTGAAATGACTCCTGGAAAAGAAAAAGCACATCAGTGGAAAGACTAGTAGAAGCTAAATAATGTCTGGAATCTTGTTTGTGGCAGAGTCTTAAAGCTGGTTTCTCAGTTTTGACCATGTACCATGGAAATGTAATACACTCACATTAGGACACATTTGGTGAGGGGCATGTGAGAACTCTCTGTACTATTTTTTGTAACTAGTCTGTTGATCTTAAAATTATTGTAAAATAAAACATGGGCTTTTCAAAGAAGTAATTGAGTGAAAAAAATGCTGATCAAAATACCAACTCCTCAGAAACCTAAGAATCTTGAGAACAGTAAAGGAGAACTTTAACTTGAAAAGCACCCCAGAAAAGGTCCTTTAGATAAGTCAGGTGGAACACAAAGGACAACACATTCATCAGGTGAGTCTCTGCTCCTCCCAGATGCAAAATCTGCAGGAAGTTCTTAGAAGACTACGGTGACTTGAAGTTCTCACCAGAAAGCTAAAGCAACTGGCATACGGAACTTAGTACTGTTACCTGCAAAACTATTATCATTGTCAAAAACGAGTAAACTGCAGCTGGGACTGGGGATAAAGAGGTGCCATCAGACTCAGGGACATCAAATAATGATTTCTTCTCTTGATAGCGCTGCACCCACAGTCCATGTCCTGTAGCAAAATTCAAAGAGAAACGTCATCCACCCAATAGAGAAATAAGAGTAGTGCTAGTCGAAACCACAGCAACACTTTAAGACTGCCTCTCAACACAAGCACAGTGGGCTTTGTGCACCCGACTGGCCACCTAAGAAAGCAAGCCCATGGTACTGTTGGCACCGCATCAGAGTGCTGGAAGGCAGGCCCTGGGACTGGGACTCTGCCCTGGACCTTCCCCGTCACTGGCACCGAACAGCACATGGTCACGACGTGGGAACTGGGTGTGTGCAGGCAGCTGCCAGTGAGGAACCCCAGAGACAAGTTTCCTAACATATGCTGCCAGTGAGAAACCCCAGAGACGAGTTTCCTAACATGTGTCTTGTAACACACTGCTGCTGCTGCTGCCGCTAAATCACTTTAGTCGTGTCCAACTCTGTGCGACCCCATAGATGGCAGCCCACCAGGCTCCACCATCCCTGGGATTCTCCAAGCAAGAACACTGGAGTGGGTTGCCATTTCCTTCTCCAATGAGTGAAAGTGAAAAGTGAAAGCGAAGTCGCTCAGTCATGTCAGACTCTTCGCGACCCCATGGACCACAGCCTACCAGGCTCCTCCATCCACGGGATTCTCCAGGCAAGAGTACTGGAGTGGGGTGCCATTGCCTTCTCCTTGCAACACACTAGTAGGCTCTGAATACTGCCTGTTGTCCCTGCTTAGAGATTCAAAATTCACATCTCACAGACTGAGAAACAGTGAAGTTGCTCAATCGTGTTTGACTCTTCGGGATCCCATGGACTATAGCCTACCAGACTCTTCCATCCAGGGAGTTCTCCAGGCAAGGGTACTGGAGTGGGGTGCCACTGCCTTCTCCCAGCCTAACTGCTAGCCCCTTCCAGAACCCAAATAATGTTTGCCCTGTTTTCCCAGAGTCCCTTATAGTAGAATTTGTGCTTCTACTGCTCTTTATTCCTGCTATCAGAAGGTCAGTGTCACTTTTCCCACTGGAATCATTACACGTCTACATCACGGTAGATGTGATTAAGCTGTCCTTCCACCCAAGAAGTTGCCCATTCCAAAAATACTGCTTTGCCGAGCTCATGCATTGAGGCGTCTCCACGTGGCCTCACTGGGACAAACACCCCAAGTTCCAGCCGGGACAAATGTGTATCAATTGGAGCACCAGGTCAGAAGGAGACAGAAGCAGCTGGCAGGCATGCCTGGGGGCTGTCCAGCAGTGCCCACTCCTCACAGCCCTCCAAGGAGACTTACCAATGGCTGAGAACAGAGACATGCAGATGAGGAGCAGGACACACCAGAGCACGTCGCAGTTCATCTGCCTCTCCAGCCGGCTGCGCTTGTAGCGGGGGCCACTGTTGTTCAGCAGAGCCTTGGTCTCGTGTCCTGCAGGGCAGACAGAGGACAGCGATGAGTCAGGGCCAGCGCGGACGGATGGACTGAAGGAGGCTGCCATCCAGCGATCCGCAAGGGACACGCTCAGTCAGAAAAGTGGGCTCCACATGCAGCTCAAATGTGTGATCACCTTGGGGCAATGCAGAGAGAAACAGGCTAACATGCTAAGAACACTCCCGGTCCAGACATTAGCGAACATCTTCCTTCTGTTCTCCTGGTTTCCTGCAACGGGTTTATGCTACTTTGATAATCAGGAACATAACAAAACAATCAGGGAGCCATGTCCAGGAACATCCAGCCCACTGTGGCAAGCCAGCGCCTGTCCCAGACGGGTGACACGCAGCACTCACCTGCATAGATGACAATACCAACGACGGCTTCCGTGTTTCGGAGGGTGCAGCCTCGAAGCAGCAGATTTTCTTTGCAGAGTCCAGCCTTCTTGCCATTGTCATGTATGCTGTCAGGGAACAGTTGGCATGGGTCAGGAGGGTGCTCACTACTCAAGCAGTACCACCAGGGAAGGCAGGCCCAGGCTAGGAGCTGGAGATGGGAGGGGCGGATGGGCTTTGTGGAATAATAAGAAATGTATAATTTCGTCTCTGTTCCTGGTACCTGACACAGGGCTCCTAGAATAACCTTTTATTCTAATATTTAGCCCCCGTACCTGGCACAGAGCTCCCAAAATTCTTTTAATTTCCTAAGTGATAAGAGCACTAGGAATGTCTGCTGTTCTAATACTTGGTCTTTGAGCCTGGCTATTCCTGACACACAGGACTGAGCCTGCCACCCATGGGATCTGATACTCTCCCTGCGTGGTTCAGAATTGAGTTAGACTGTGGGATAGCCGACTGATGTCACAGAATTGCTTGGTGTGAGAAAGACCCACACATCAGAATTGGAAGCAGGGCCACTGTAGGCTTGTCACCACAGAGACTGGCCACAGCTTAGAGAGGGCAGAGCCCAAACTGGGGCCCGAGGTGGGAAGCGTGCCTAGGAAGACCCTGCCAGGTGGGCTCTGCCCAGGGCCTGCTCACCACAGAGAACGCTGCTCAACAGTACAGCTCATGCTGTCACAAAGTACAGATATTTCTCTAGAAAAAGGGATCACACTGGTTTCAACAATAGTGTCTACATTCTGTTCTTCTTATAAAAGGTCATTAGAAACATCAAAATGTTAAATTTGATGTGATAAATTCCATGAGACAATTTTATAATTTGGCTTATTGGGCTTCCCAGGTGGCTCAGTGGTAAAGAATCCATCTGCCAATGCAAGGAGTCACCTGAGATGTGGGTTCGATCCCCGGGTTGGGAGGGTCCCCTGGAGGAGAAAATGGCAACCCTCTCCAGTACTCCTGCCTGAAGAATCCCATGAATGGAGGACCCTGGCGGGATACAGTCCATAGAGTCGCAGAGAGTTGGACATGCTGAGCGACAGAGCACGAGTTATTTAGATTCAGAGACTATACAAAGTTCAAGCAACTGCTTTTTAAATTCATCTTCTTGACCCATTAATGGCAGGCACACCCTCAGCCCTGTTGGCCAAGACTGTCCTATGCTAGGGCCTCACTGGCATTGAGGGGGTCCCAGGAGCCTGATGAATGGGTCACAAGGGGAGGCCCTGGAGGCTTCCATAACTCAAGCAGGGGTGCAGCCTGACCTCCATCAATCAGGCAGTAGCCCCCGCCTTCCACAAAGCCACCCGCTCACAGGCTAGGTGGACAGGCCTCTCCAGCCCTCGTGCCCACCCCCAGCCCCGCCTGCTTCTCTGAGGTCCCGAGACCAATCAAGGACCCCTGCAAGTACCATCCCTCCCACAGCTCCTAGCACAGTGCCCACTGACAGGAACAGAGCTGGTCTGGGGAGGAACAAGGTGAAAAGGAGCCCATGAGGTGTTTTCCTGGAGCAAACAGCACTTCCTGCCACTTCAGTCCCTGGCCACCTGCATGAGGGACGTGTCAGGCACAATCCATGCTCTTCACAACCAGGGAAATAAAAATATTTCACAGTGAAGAAAAGAAGCTAAACAAGAATGCAAACCTGGTATTTACCATCACAGCATCAGTTTCTACGGAAGTCATGCAAAATAATGTGCAGGCCCATGGGCAACCAACCCTGTGTAATACCCCCCTTGTGGCAATTCCAGAACAGAGTAAAGTTTCACTTTAAAAAGAGATTCAAGACTTGAGACCTCAGTGCCAGCTAAGGTGTCAAGAGACCCACATGTGGGAGACGTCACACACAAAACCCAGCTCCACCACCACAGTTCTCTCTGCAACAGCCAGGCATGGAAACCACTCCTCAGGACAGCAGCCAAGGACAAGCCACCTAAACCAAACCAGTTAAGTTTATTCAGAACAAGAGATGAACTCAACAGAAACAAGAAAAAGGCATTTATTCCATTAAGCTTCCTTTGACATGACCTACACCTTTTAGCAACTACTGTGCTTTCTAATGAGACCGAGTCAGACCAGAACTGATTTTGGCGGGTTCATTGGCCTGTTTACAGCTCCCGGCCGCACACACTGACGCTGAGGACTGTGCTCTAAGCAATGGCCCTGCACCAGAAGGGGAGATAGGCTGGAGAATAGCGTCACTTGGCATGCTCGGTAGCCAAAGGGATGCTTCGGTTT
>SJXQ01002032.1:0-11908 GCA_006408695.1 Aepyceros melampus | reverse complement strand
CAGTTGCTCAGCTGTGTCTGAATCATTGCAACCCCATGAATTGCAGCACGCCAGGCCCTGGTCTCCATCACCAACTCCCGGAGTTCACCCAAACTCATGTCCATTGAGTCAGTGCTGCCATCCAGCCATCTCATCCTCTGTCGTTCCCTTCTTCTCCTGCCCCCAATCCCTCCCAGAATCAGAGTCTTTTCCAATGAGTCAACTCTTCACATGAGGTGGCCAAAGTACTGGAGCTTCAGCTTTAGGATAAGTTCTTCCAAAGAACACTCAGGACAGATCTCCTTTAGAATGGACTGGTTGGATCTCCTCTCAGTCCAAGGGACTCTCAAGAGTCTTCTCCAGCACTGCAGTTCAAAAGCATCAATTCTTCAGCACTCAGCTTTCTTCACAGTCCAACTCTCACATCCATACATGACCACTGCAAAAACCATAGCCTTGACTAGATGGACCTTTGCTGGCAAAGTAATGTCTCTGCTTTTCAATATGCTATCTAGGTTGGTCATAACTTTCCTTCCAAGGAGTAAGCGTCTTTTAATTTCATGGCTGCAGTCACCATCTGCAGTGATTTTGGAGCCCCCCAAAATAAAGTCTTTCACTATTTTTACTGTTTCCCCATCTATTTCCCATGAAGTGATGGGACCAGATGCTGTGATCTTTGTTTTCTGAATGTTGAGCTTTAAGCCAACTTTTTCACTCTTCTCTTTAACTTTCATCAAGAGGCTTTTTAGTTCCTCTTCACTTTCTGCACAAGGGTGCTGTCATCTGCACATCTGAGGTTATTGATATTTCTCCCAGCAGTCTTGATTCCAGCTTGTGTTTCTTCCAGCCCAACGTTTCTCATGATGTACTCTGCATAGAAGTTAAATAAGCAGGGTGCAATATACAGGCTTGACATACTCCTTTTCCTATTTGGAACCAATCTGTTTTTCCATGTCCAGTTCTAACTGTTGCTTCCTGAGCTGCATACAGATTTCTTAAGAGGCATGTCAGGTGGTCTGGTATTCCCATCTCTCTCAGAATTTTCCACAGTTTATTGTGATCCACAAAGTCAAAGGCTTTAGCATAGTCAATAAAGCAGAAATAGATGTTTTTCTGGAACTCTCTTGCTTTTTCCATGATCTAGCAGATGTTGACAATTTGATCTCTGGTTCCTCTGCCTTTTCTAATACCAGTTTGAACATCTGGAAGTTCATGGTTCACGTATTGCTGAAGCCTGGCTTGAAGAATTTTGAGCATTACTTTACTAGCATGTGAGATGAGTGCAATTGTGTGGTAGTTGGAGCATTCTGTGGCATTGCCCTTCTTTGGGATTGGAATGAAAACTGACCTGTGGCCAAATCTGAGTTTTCCAAATTTGCCGGCATATTGAGTGCAGCACTTTCACAACGTCATCTTTCAGGATTTAAAATAGCTCATCTGGAATTCCATCACCTCCACTAGCTTTGTTCATAGTGATGTTTTCCAAGGCCCACTTGACTTCACATTCCTGAATGTCTAACTCTAGGTGAGTGAGCACATCATTATGATTATTTTGGTTATGAAGATCTTTTTTGTACAGTTCTTCTGTGTATTTTTGCCACCTCTTCTCAATATTTTCTGCTTCTGTTAGGTCCATGCCATTTCTGTCCTTTATCGAGCCCATCTTTGCATGAATGTTCCCTTGGTATCTCTAATTTTCTTGAAGAAAACTCTAGTCTTTCCCATTCTGTTGTTTTCCTCTATTTCTTTGCATTGATCATTGAGGAAGGCTTTCTTATCTCTTGCTATCTTTGGAACTCTGCATTCAAATGCTTATATCTTTCCTTTTCTCCTTTGCTTTTTGCTTCTCTTCTTTTCACAGCTATTTGTAAGGCCTCCCCAGACAACCATTTTGCTTTTTGCATTTCTTTTTCATGGGGATGGTCTTGATCCCTGTCTCCTGTACAATGTCACAAACCTCCATCCTTAGTTCATCAGGCACTCTATATATCAGATCTAGTCCTTTAAATCTATTTCTCACTTCCACTGTATAATCATAAGGGATTTGATTTAAGTCATATCTGAATGGTCTAGTGGTTTTCCCTACTTTCTTCAATTTCAGTCTGAATTTGGCAATAAGGAGTTCATGACCTGAGCCACAGTCAGCTCCCAGTCTTTTTTTGCTGATTGTATAGAGCTTTTCCATCTTTGGCTGCAAAGAATATAATCAATCTGATATCGGTGTTGCCCATCTGGTGATGTCCATGTGTAGAGTCTTCTCTTGTGTTGGAAGAGTGTGTTTGCTATGACCAGTGCATTTTCTTGGCAAAACTCTATTAGTCTTTGCCCTGCTTCATTCCATATTCCAAAGCCAAATTTGTCTGTTACTCCAGGTGTTTCTTGACTTCCTACTTTTGCATTCTAGTCTCCTATAATGAAAAGGACATCTTTTTTTGGATGTTAGTTCTATAAGGTCTTGTATGTCTTCATAGAACCGTTCAACTTCAGCTTTTCAGCGTTACTCGTTGGGACATAGACTTGGATTACTGTGATATTGAATGATTTTCCTTGGAAATAAACAGAGATCATTGTGTCATTTTTGAGATTGCATATAAGTACTGCATTTCAGACTCCTTTGTTGACCATCATGGCTACTCCATTTCTTCTAAAGGATTCCTGGCCACAGTAGTAGATGTAATGGTCACATGAGTTAAATTCAACCATTGCAGTCCATTTTAGTTCACTGATTCCTAGAATGTCGACATTCACTCTTGCCATCTCCTGTGTGACTCCAATTTATCTTGATTTGTGGACCTGACATTCCAGGTTCTATGCAATATTGCTCTTTACAGCATCGGATCTTGCTTCTATCACCAGTCACATCCACAACTGGGTATTGCTTTTGCTTTAGCTCCATCCCTTCATTCTTTCTGGAGTCATTTCTCCACTGATCTCTAGTAGCATATAGGGCACCTACATACCTGGGGAGTTCCTCTTTCAGTATCATTTTGCCTTTTCATCCTGTTCATGGGGTTCTCAAGGCAAGAATACTGAAGTGGTTTGCCATTCTCTTCTCCAGTGGACCACATTCTGTCAGACCTCCTCACCATGACCTGCCAGTCTTGGGTGGCCCCACAAGGCATGGCTTAGTTTCATTGAGTTAGACAAGGCTGTGGTCCATGATTAGATTGACTAGTTTTCTGTGATTATGGTTTGTGTGTCTACTCTCTGATGCCTCTTGCAACACCTACTGTCTCACTAGGGTTTCTCTTACCTTGGACGTGGGGTATCTCTTCAGGGCTGCTCCAGCAAAGCACAGCTGCTGCTCCCTACCTTGGATGAGGGGTATCTCCTCACAGCTGTTCCTCTGACCCTGAACGTGGAGTAGCTCCTTTCGGCCCTCCTGTGCCCGCACAGCCACCACTCCTTGGACGCTCCTTAATAATGATAATGATCATGAATACTCACTATGTACTAGGCACTAGATTAAACTCTTTTTGTCCATTAACTCATTTAACCTCTAGCAAAATTTTGAGAGAGATACTGTCAGTATATTCGTTTCACATATGAGTAAACATGTTCAGAGAGACCTTTCCCCAAAGCCCCTATGTAGAACAATAGATTCAAATCTAGGTTTGTCTGAGTCACACTTAGGGGTCTTAACCTCTAGGCTTTAGTTTAAACTACTGAAAGATGCTGCTGCTGCTTCTAAGTTGCTTCAGTTGTGTCTGACTCTGTGCAACCCCATAGACGGTAGACAACCAGGCTCCCCTGTCCCTGGGATTCTCCAGGCATGAACATTGGAGTGGGTTGCCAGTTCCTTCTCCAATGTATGAAAGTGAAAATTGAAAATAAATTGCTCAGTTGTGTCGGACCCTTAGCAACCCCATGGACTGCAGCCTACCAGGTTCCTCCGTCCATGGGATTCAAGAGTACTGGAGTGGGGTGCCATTGCCTTCTCTGACTGAAAGATGACCTATGCAATTAACCTTCCACTTGGAATTGCAGTTGTAAGTGTATACATTAGGGGTTGTTCATTTACATACATAAAGGAGTTAAGATGAAAAATTTTACTGTAGCAATGAGTTTTGTTTTTCTGAAAGTCTTATAATTAGCTGATTGTCCTTTAATGACAGTATATTTTAAAACATTCTTAGGCATTTATAAAGAATGTTGTGGAATACTGAGAGACGAATCAGCCCATTTGGACTAAAAACCCAGCTTTGTTGTTTCCCTGCAGTGTGAACTTGGAAAAATAGCTAAACTTTTCTGTGACTTGATTTTCTCATCTGTTAAATGGAGATGTTAAGAGTATCTACTCATTTGTGAAAATGAAAGGAAACAATACAAGTAAACCATTGAGTGCCTTGCATTTACTAAGTGTTCAGTAAATATCAGCTAGTGTTATGTAATGGACCTTCTGCATAGTTAAAAGGAATGGTTATATGTACCCAAAATGGAAAGTTCCCAAAGACATATTACTGAGCATAAGCAAGCAAGTTGCAGACAGTTGATATAACATGATAATATTTATAAACTCTATATTTTTATAGATTTGTATAATTATATAATCACATTTTTAAAAGACATCTGACAAGGTTTCTCTCTCTCTCTCTCTCTCTCTCATACACACACACACACACACACACACACACACAGAGTCTTTCAAAGCATCGATACAGCTATCATAATTGTGTAAGTCTTTACTGACTGTGTTTACACATGTTGGTCAGGGAAAAGAATGACTTGAGTGAGGGAGGAGGGAGGTATACTTGTTAAAGTCACACCTTTCATTTGCTTTGACACAAACATGTATGTATATGAATATGTGTATGCCTTTCCAAAACTGGAGAAAAACCAAATTTTGTTGTTCCATGAGAACAAAAATACGTTTTGGAAACATTTCAAATGTACTCCTGCCAAATATGGCTTTCATCCTATTTTCAAACAAATATTGATGTCTTTTGCTAGCAGGATTTTTTTAAAAAGTAATGAATATAAATGTTTTCCTATCACTAAAATGATGTGCCTCTTTGGGAGATATTTGGATTTTCTTAATTTCTTTGGGATTTCTTAGTATTCATGATTTTGATGGGTATTTTTGAGAAATAGCACTGCTTTTTAAAATCCCTTTCATCTCTGAATGATTGCAACCATCGCTTGCTTTATGCCCAGATATATATTCTTGATTTCCCTCTTTGCTATTAGAGCTAGGCCATGTTCTGTTTAAGGCTTGCCTGGTGGCTCAGACAGTAAAGAATCTGCCTGGAATGCAGGAGACTCAGGTTTGACCCCTGGGTCTGGAAGATCCCATGGAGACAGGAATAACTACCCACTCTAGTATTCTTGCCTGGAGAATTCCATGGACAGAAGAGCCTGGTGGGCTAGAGTTCATGGGATAACAAAGAGTCAGACACAACTAAGCAACTAACACTTTAACCTTCGTGTACTGATTGCTTCTCTAGCAGGGCATGGCTGACCTTTCACTAGTAATTTCTGTGCATTAGTTCTCAAGTTATGTCAATCACTCTTATACAACTAGAACAGTTTCAGCAAGGCTTGTGTAAAGCATAGATTCTCTAGAAGTGTAATAAATGACCAAGTTACTGGAATATCAGGAGGAAGTAAGATTTCTGGGAAAAACAAAGCTCTGGTATTATCTAACTTTTAGAGATTCAGGAAAACAAATATCTGTTTTGATGCTAGAGCCATGATATTTTTGGTAAGGAATGAAGAATTCTCTTTTCTTCAATTTATTTTTCATATTTTTGAATTATTTATTTTGGCAGAGAATGTGAACATGCATGTATACACTAATATGAATTCATGTCACATAGCTATCTATCATCATCTATCTCATCTAATCTATCCACAGTGCCAAGTATAGCAATTTTTAAGGGTAGAAAGCACATTCCTTTTAAATTTAAAAGTTGACAGTTTATTTTTAAAAGAGAGTAACTGTTTTTCAAGAAAGTACTTCCAACCAGAAAGTAGGCAGTATGTCTGGAGCATTTAGGACATTGTTTTATTATTTGAGAGTTATTAGCTATTTGAGATACTAGATAACAAGTGAATAAAATATTCAACTTACATAGTATAACAAATAAGTGTGCACTTATTTGTAGTTTACATAGCTCTTTCTCATTCTTATTCTGTTTTTATCTTTATGCAAAACAATATAAAATCACTCAAATGCTTTTATTTTATCAGAATAAGTGGATTATCTTTTTCAAAGATGATCAAACTATCATAAAGTTCCATGTCATTTTCCCCCGACTCTAATATTTGTGCTTAATGAAGAAAAATGTTAAAATTAAATCACTGCTTTTTTTGTTTGTTTGTTTTGTTTTAGTGATAAGCTGCTGTGAGCAGAAGCCTTTTGTCGTTCAGGCGCTCAGTCATGTCTGACTCTCTGTGACCCCATGGGCTGCAGCACGCCAGGCCTCCCTGTCCTTCACTGTCTCCCGGAGCTTGCTCAAACTCCGTCCATAGTTCATCAGGCACTCTGTCTATCAGATCTAGTACCTTAAATCTATTTGGCTATATTACTTTGTTTCTTTTTTTCCTCTCCTTCCTAGGCTGCTCTTTGGGTGGGCATCTTCTCTCTTTTTTATATCTGTACTTCTAATGGATGTGGGTGTTTTCCATGATTGGCAATTACCTTCACCTTGAAGGCTAAGCATGAACCTATTAAAATGAGAGATAAAATCATTTTCTCAGAGTGGCTGTTACTAAAGTACTTAAGCGGGAAGTCCAAAAATAGCTTACCCGGTTTTTTACCTGATCCCACCTAGATTCTGATGACAAGAGTGCAGGCAGGCATGGTTGGTCAGTTAGCGTTAGTTGCTCAGCTGTGTCTGACTCTTTGTGACCACATGGACTCTACCTATGGAATTTTCCAGGCAAGAATACTGGAGCGGTTGCCATTTTCTTCTCTAGGGGATAGTCTTGACCTGGCATTGAACCCAGGTCTCCTGCATTGCAGGCAGATTCTTTACTGTCTGAGCCACTAGGACAGCATGCTGCACCCAATAAGGGAGTATATTTGACTCGTGAATACTTCAGACCTAGCAAAGACTGCATTGAGAACTGGTAAAGAACATGACTCATAATGGGAACTCTATTTGTAATAAATCTTTTGTCTTCATAAAGGATTCAAAGGAAATTACTCACCATACTATTTACTGAAAATGTTTGTGTCTTGTCTAAGGCTGTGTCTATACAACTGAACATGATTAGATTATATTATTTTCTGCTATACTAATGCCAATATTAATGGCAGTGTGTATTTCTTCATGGTCGATTTCATAATTTCTTTGGAGATGGGCCAGTCTTATAAAATAATAACAAGTGACTGGAATCAATTGCACTGTGTTGACAAAGTTTATTGTCTTTTCTGAAACCACTTGAAAAGAAGTACCTGTGAATTTTGCTCAGAAAACTGACTTTGGTTAGAAAAGTCCTTATGCTCTATGAGTCTCCCGCTAGAAACATCTTTAGGAGCATGGTTTATGAATAATATGAATAGGGTATTACATGTATAGCGGAGACTCAGGAAAAAATGGAAAGATTTGAAAGAATAACAGTAACAAAAAGAGACCAATCATATGAAATAATAATCTCCAATAAGTTATAACTGAGATAATTTGGAGTATTTAGGCACTTTATTGTCTCTATAATTTAATGCTGAGCTGTATGAACACTGCACTTCAATAGAAATTAGAACAGCCTGATGAGATTCCATCAAAGAAATGGAAGATGCAGGTAAAATTACTAATCTCAAGCCTTTATGCACAGATGAATATGGCAATAAGAAAAAAAATAGTATAGAAAAACTGACGGAAAGGCTGAAGCTTTCTGTGCATCTATAGAAATAATATATGCATTGATGCAATACATATGAAGATTGATTAATTTTACCAAGCAATTTGGTGTTTTAATGTGCTCAATTTATGATTGGGAATATGTGTTATCTAAAAAAAAAAAAAAAATCAATTGTAACTTCCCTACTGCCTCCATAGACTGATTTATCCACGGTTCTCTATATAACAACTTAGAGGTAACGATTGAATCATAAAGTGATTTATAGTAATTTAATATCTTATAAATTCTTGAGGACTTCAAAGAGCTAAGAAAAATAAAATTATAGAACAAGAGATATATGGATTATAGGAAAGACACAAACACAGCAAAATAAAGACATGAAGGTCTCTACATTCTTTTCAGATTTGATGAAACTAAACACTTTAACTCAGTAGCTTACTCAGCAGTCATGTTGCCATAGGAGCTGAAGGATGCTACAGCCTGATTCTAGGAGATGTCTGCTATTAAGAGATGGATAGTCCTCTGATGGGAAACTCTGGACTGAGGATTCAACCAACAGCTTTGCCAAGCTTTCTTAAACGGCCACGTTCTTTCCCTACTCTTGAACCCCACATTTCTTTCTTCTCTTTCCTCTCCCAAGGGCTAGCCCTACATTCTGTCAGCTCTCCCAGCCTCCTCCAGCTCCTTCCACAGTTTCCTTCATAGATGTTTTCCCTAAAACAAAACAAACCAAACTTTTGGACATCTAATTGTATCTTGGTGTCATCTGCTTCTCACAGTACCCAAATAACACCAGCGGTGTCAGGAGTTATAAAAAAAAAAAAAAAAAGACGGGCTTTAGGACTGGCTTAATCATCGCCTTGTGGGTAAAAAGGAAGGATACTGTCCTGTTTGGTAGGTGGAGCAATGACACTGCCTCATACAGAAAGAAAGAAAGAGAGAAAGTAAAGTCGCTCAGTTATGCCCGACTCTTTGCGACCCCATGGATAGTAGCTTGCACCAACCTCCTCCGTCCATGAGATTTTCAAGGCAAGAGTACTGGAGTGGGTTGCCGCTTCCTTCTCCAGGGAATCTTCCCAACCCAGGGATCAAACCCAGGTCTCTCACATTGTAGACAGACGCTTTACCGTCTAAGCCAAGCAATGTTAATTGCTTGGAGTTTATTGCTGGTGGCGGGAAACTATCTCAGTGGAGAAGAATGCTGAGGGATGAGGATTCAGGCATTTGACAGCTGTGTGTTAACAATGCTTATAAAGACAGTGAACTTGGCTAGTTCCTTCTAAGTTGCCCTGTGGAGGGATAATAAGAAACTGAGGGCTGCTAACAAGCCTTGGTATCTTACAAAGAGGCCTTTATTTCCTGCAGTGAATACATAGGCAGAGATATGCAACAGGCTGACGACCTAACAGAGCTGTAGGGGTTCGGAGGCATTCTGCTTTGTTGTGCCAAGGCCAGGGTGCTGGCTGGGAAAACCTGAGGCCCTCAAACACAGAATGGGGATACCTTGATGTTATTTCTGCACTTGTCCATAAGCCCTCTGGACTTCAGAAGTGGACTGCCTTCCTGAGAGAGAGCTATCATTTTCACTGAGGGCCTTGTGGCTGACATGGTGCTGCTATAATCCTCCACCAGCGGCTACTTGGGCAAGTGGCAGGAAGTGGTAGGCACTGTGCTGTCTACCGGCTCTGCTGGTTCTGGTGACGCAGCTGAGGAGCTCAGCTGAGCAGGACGTGAACTTCATGTGGCAGCTGCACAGTGGTGGAGGTGACGATGCCCTTGTGGTGCTGCTAGCTGGCCTTGTCTGCTGGTCACCACCCTGGTGCTGGCTGGCCTGGCCATTTCCCCTGCTTGATCACTGATGCTATGTTGTCAGCAGACATTGCTCTGGTTGCCTCAGTCTTGGTCTTGCTCCTTGGTCTGCTGTACCAAGTGGGCATGAGTGGATATTTCCTACCCTTCTGTTATTGCCCCCCTCTCCCCAACTGCTCAAGGTGACCACAGTAGCAATGAAAGCATCTTTACCATCTCAGGATGGCTGTCTGCTGGCCAGGGTCATACAACTGCAACCATCATCACCAGCCTCAGACAACCCAATCAGAGTCCTTCTTTCCATCACCTGCCTCAGCATCCCGAGTGAGTGTTGTGTGTGTATGTGTGAGAACAGATGGTGAGTGTGTCTGAGTATGTACATGCCCCAGGATGGTCTACCCCTCTGGTGGGACTGCATGATTTGTGATTAAGAGCCTATGTATACCTAAACATTCACATCACAGTCAGGTGAATGCATATCTCCTTGGAACTGGGGTTTGTGTCCATGGAATTGTGAGAGTGTGCCTGTCTGGCATATGTGGGTCTCTAGGCTGAGAAGTATCTGGGAACCTTGAAAGGTCTTGACTGCTGTTAGCAGCACCACTTAAATCCAACCCTGCCTTGTAACACCCATCAGGCACTTCCATAAAAATCACTATTTTCTCACATGAGAGATGCAGCAAGGACCCTTCACTGAGAGTCACTGGTGGCAAATTGGAGAGAACATGGGCTTAGAAGATCTGAACTGGGATCCCTCTTCCAACACTTACCTGCTGGGGAACTTGGACAAGTGACTTAACCTTTCTGTACCTCAGTTTATTGAAGGTCATGGTCCTGGTCCTGGTGGGGCAATTGACTGTGCAGAATAAATAACATCACGGATGGAAGAACTGGGCATGTGGTAGATTGCAGCAGGAATGGTGGCTGTTGAAACAAAACAAAACAAAATAAAAAAAAGCTCTCCTCTGAAGGAAACAGACGATCCCCTTCTCCATTTCTTGATGCAGGCTGGTAATTGGTAGGTCCCAAGATAACCATATTGGGCTTCATAAAGAAAGAAAGAGACATGTGCAATGAATGAGTTGAAAGAAATAGGTGATACATACATGAGCTAGGATAATACTCTTGGGATGGGATTTTGAAGATGCTTCATTAAAGAGGCCAGAATGTAAGATACTTGTGTAAGCAAGTATTCTTGACTTGGGACAGTTAACTGACTTTCCTGGGACAAGATATATCCTAGCAAGGGCCTAGGAGATAAAGTAAGCTTATGGCTGCAGTGGCTCTTGGAGACCTAAAAAAAAAGTGATGATCAATGTTAAGTGGAGTAAAAATGTCTGACTTGTGTGGTCTAACATTAGAGACAAGAATAGAGCTGAGGGAAGCAGGCATACTGGAGTGGATACCTTATGTGAGGCCAGAAAATCCAGCAGATTACTGTGTTCCACAGGAGAAACCAGATGTCCCATTATTCTCTAAAGCAATCATCAAAATGCTGGTGAGAGGGACACTAGTATCAGAAATTCTGTAGGACCTCCTCTATAAGCCAGAGCTGGTGGTAGAAAAAGCAGATACAGTCTTTAGAAGCCAGGTACCAGAATTACACATCAAATGCCAGGAGGACACAATTATTCTAAAGATCAGCAAGGTCAAAGGGGCAGCCAAATGAGCTTGGCCCTCGGGGAGTGGTAAAGGTGGTTATTGAAAAGTGGCATCTCTGGCAACAAGAGTGGGGTTTAATAACTTTAACCCAAAAATAAAAAGGAAAAGAGGGAGGATAGGGAGGCTGAGAAGTAAAGACAGTTTCCCTCCCTGAAAAGTGAAAATCTCTTGCTTGATACTCATATATGAGCCAATTTTCAAATACTGAACCCATAACATCCAAACAGTGGGCACACCTCACAGTGAAAGGGGGTAGGTAAAAGCCATATGACCTTGAGATCTGCTGGTTGTGTCATATAGTGTACCATCTAGAGTCAGTCAGTCCTGCAGAACTCTAGAAATCTAGCCAAATTGTCAGTCCAGAGGCAGTACTCTGAAATTAAGCAGAGCCCTCAGGGTTTTTCCAGTAGTCATATATGGATGTGACAGTTGGACTATAAAGAAGGCTGAGTGCTGAAGAATTGATGCTTTTGGACTGTGGTGTTGGAGAAGACTCTTGAGAGTCCCTTGGACAGCAAGGAGATCAAACCAGTCAATCCTATAGGAAATCAATCCTGAATATTCTTTGGAAGGACTGGTGTTGAAGCTGGAGCTCCAATACTTTGGCCACCTGATGCAAAGAGCTGACTCATTACAAAAGACCCTGATGCTGGGT
>SJXQ01002031.1:0-89208 GCA_006408695.1 Aepyceros melampus | reverse complement strand
TGACTCGATGGACATGAGTCTGAGTGAACTCCGGGAGTTGGTGATGGACAAGGAGGCCTGGCATGCTGCGATTCATGGGATCACAAAGAGTCGGACATGACTGAGTGACTGAACTGAACTGAACATATCCAAAAATGTCTTCAAAAACAGACAGTCCTTTTCAAGTTCACATGTAACTTTCACCAGGATGGAAAATACTTTGGGTCATAAAACAAACTTTAATAAATTTAAATGAATTGTAATCACACAGTGTGTCCTCAGATTTTAATTGAATTAAGCTAGAAACTTTTTTAATAATTAGAGTGAACTTTGAGTTTTGCATAATTCCAAACTGAATTTGCAAAATTCTCTGTAAATACAAGTTCCCCTCCAATATATAAAAAGGAAAAAAAAAGAAATTAATTACAGAAATATGACAAGAAAGTCTTTCCACATTCGGAAATTAAAATTAAATTTCCAAAAAAGCCATGGATCAAAAAGGGAGTCTAAGGGAAAATTAGAAATTATTATAAATATTTAGTCAAATAAGATGAAAATATAACAAAAACTTAATGTACTAGAGCAGTACTTAGAGAGAAACATATACAACTAAATTCTTATGTTAGGAAAGAATAAATATTATAAATAAATAATCTAAACTTCCAACTTAATACAAGGAAAGCAAAGAAGAATAAGGGAATTAACAACAATAAAGTTATATCAATAGAATTGAAAATAGAAAATCAATAGAGAAAATAAATGAAACCACGAGTTGGTCACTTGAAATGGTCAATAAGATTAATAACCTTCTACCAAGACTGAGAAAAAGAGAGCAAAGTCACAGATGACCAATATCAGGAATAAAATAGGAGGTATCACTGTGGGGCCCATGGCTACTAAAAAGAAAATGAGACAGATTATGAACAATTCTATGTATATAAATGTCAACTTATATAGAATTCTTCAAGATTCCAAAAAAATGAAAGCTCATCCAAGATAAAACAAATAAGCTAAGTAGTTCTATGGTGGTGGTGGTTTAGTCATAAGTCGTGTCTGACTCTTGAGACCCCATGGACAGTAGCCTGCCAGGCTCCTCTGTCCATGGGATTCTCCAGGCAAGAATAATGGAGTAGGTTGCCACTGCCTTCTCCAAAATAGTTCTGTAACTGTAAACAAAATTGAATCTGTACTTTCAAACCTTCAAAAGAGAAAAATACAGACCTCAATGCTTTCACTTGTCAATTCCACCAAACTCCAACTCAATACAAACTGCTTCAGAAAATTAAGGAAACATTCTCAATACATTTTATAAGGCTGGCATTACTCTGATACTAAAAACAAATAAAATCAGCACAAAAGACTAAAGACCAATACCCCTCATGGATAGAGATATAAAAATCCTAAACAAATGTTGGTAAGCTAAATCCAGTGATATTTAAAAAGAATAACATACCATGACCAAGTGTAGTTTATCATGGCAATGCAAGATTGGTCCTATATTTGAAAATCAATTCAATCTACTATATTAATTATCTAAAGAGGAAGATGAGACAATTATATAAACTGTGCAGAAAAATCATTTGACAAAATATAACAACCCTTAATGATAACATCTCTCAACAAACTAGCAACAGAGGAAACTTCCTTAACCTGATAACAGGATGCATAAGAAACTGACAGCTAACATTACACTTAATGATGAAAGATTGAATACTTTTCTTCTTAGATCAGGAACAAAAACAAGAGAAGGATATGCACTCTTATCATTCCTATTCAGCACCATCCTGGAAGTCCCAGCCAGTGTAGAAAAGCAAGGAGAAGAAATAAAGGGCACACAGACTGGAAAGGAAGAAATAAAACTGTTCCTAGACAGATAAAATATATAATTGTCCAAATAGAAAATCCCAAAAAATCAAAAGAAACTCCTAAAATCAACAAGTTAGGGAAACAATGGAAACAGTGACATACTTTACTTTCTTGGGCTCCAAAATCTTTGCAGATGGTGACTGCTGCCATGAAATTAAAAGACGTTTGCTCCTTGGAAGAAAATCTATGACAAACCTAGCAGCATATTAAAAAGCAGAGAAATCACTTTGCTGACAAAGGTCTGTATAGTCAAAGCTATGGTTTTTCCCGTAGACATATTTGGATATGAGAGTTGGACCATAAAGAAAACTGAGTGCCGAAGAACTGATGCTTTTGAATTGTGGTGTAGGAGAAGACTCAAGAGTTCCTTGGACTGCAAGGAGATCCAACCAGTCAATCCTAAAGGAAATCAGTCCTGAATTTTCATTGAAGGACTGATGCTGAAGTTGAAATTCCAATACTGTGGCCACCTGATATGAAGAACTGACTCATTGGAAAAGACCCTAATGCTGGGAAAGATTGAAGGCAGGAGGAGAAGGGGATGACAGAGGATGAGATGGCTGGATGGCATCACGGACTCGATGGACGTGAGTCTGAGTGAACTCCGGGAGTTGGTGATGGACAGGGAGCCCTGGTGTGCTGCAATTCATGGAGTCATAAAGAGTCGGACATGACTGAGAGACTGAACTGAACTGAACTGAATTATGTTATTTGTGAAAATTGCTTTTCAGTATTATCACCAAAATTAATAAATAAATATTGTCATACCATTATTCATGAATTGGAAGACTCAATAAAGATGTCAGTTACCTTCAGATTCAACAACAGATTTAAGTCAATCCTAATCAAAATCTCAGCAGGATTTTTTTTTTTTACATATAAACAAGTTGACTTTAAAATTTATATAGTAAGGCAATAGAGTTAGAAAAACTAAAACAGTTTTGAAAATGAAGAATAAAGAAAGAGGAATGTTTTTACAATTTACTATAAAGCCACAATAAGCAAGAGAGTATGGTACTGGGGAAACAATTAAAAGCTTTTCAGTATTATCACCAAAATTAATAAATAAATATTGTCATACCATTATTCATGAATTGGAAGACTCAATAAAGATGTCAGTTACCTTCAGATTCAACAACAGATTTAAGTCAATCCTAATCAAAATCTCAGCAGGATTTTTTTTTTTTACATATAAACAAGTTGACTTTAAAATTTATATAGTAAGGCAATAGAGTTAGAAAAACTAAAACAGTTTTGAAAATGAAGAATAAAGAAAGAGGAATGTTTTTACAATTTACTATAAAGCCACAATAAGCAAGAGAGTATGGTACTGGGGAAACAATTAAAGGGTTTTATCAATGGGGAAAAAATGGTGAACTCAGAAATAGATTCAAAAACATGCTTGTTTTAACAAAGGTGCAAAAACATTTATGGAAAACTCTTTTCAATAAAAGATCTTGGAACAATTAAGCATCTATGAGCAAAAAGATGTAAAGATGAAAGTTTATTCACATGTGATATAAAAATTAACTCAAATGGGTTATAGAGCTAAATAAAATGTAAATCTATAAAACTTGCAAGAGAAAATCTTTATGGTCTGGAGATAGGAAAAGAGCCCTGAAGTATGACACCAAAAGCACTGTTAATTTTTTTAATGATAAATTTGTTTTCATCAAAATTAAAGTATTTTCTTTGTGAAAGACACTTTTAAAGAGGATTAAACCAACTGCAGGAAAATATTTATAAGTCATATTTCTGACAAAGGATTTATATCTCGAATACAAAAAGAACTCTCAAAAGTTAGTAAGAAAACAGACAATTCATTTGTTAAAAATGGGCAAAATGAACAGCACTTCACCAAAATGTACAAAAGATACAGAAATGGCAAATGATCATACGAAAAGATGTTCAACATCATTAGCTATTAGGAAAATTCAAATTAAAACCATGATGAAATACCATCACTCACTTATTAGAAGGCAAAAATAAAAAATACTAACAATAGCAAGTGCTGGCTAACATGTAGAATAACTAGAACACTCAAACATTACTGGCAGGAATGCAAACTGTACATTTTGACAGTTTCTTATAAAGTTAATACACTCATCCTGGGCATTTACCCTAAAGAAATGAGAACTATATTCACACGACAACCTGTACAGAAAAGCTGAGAGCAGTAAACTACCAAAAACTGGAAAGAACGCAAATGTGCATCAAGAGTTAAATAGATAAGTTGTTGGTACATCCTTACAATTGAATAGTAAAATAAAAATAAATAATAGAAGGATCAATTAAAAGAATCATGCCATAACTTGGAGAATTGCAAAGGTAGTATGCTACATGAAAGAAACCAGTTTTAAAAGATTACATACTGTAAAACTCCATTTTATGACATTTTCAAAAGGACAGAAACTATAGAGATGGAAAACAAATCAATGGTTGCCAGGTTACAGGAGAGAGGAGGATGTCATTTAAGGCACAGCTCAAGCAAGTTGTCTAGCAACTCCACCCTATCCTAAATGTGGCCATGCTTACATGAATCTGTATGTGTTAAAAATCATAGAACTGTACACAAAAAGAAGTTAATGTTCTTTGTTAATTTAAAATTAATTTAAAAGCATGCACCTATGAAGAGCAATGTGTATATTAAATAACACATATGGCATGTTTTAAAGTTTCCTTCTTTAAAGACAGCACAAGCAATAGTACGTCCTTCCTTAGAAGTAAACTGAAGGACAACAATTAAACTAGTGTTGCCCACCAAGCCTGAATTCCATAAAACCCTGAGCTTTCTCTAACTTCTTGCCAACAGTCAAAATTGGCTACAGAGAAGACAAGACTGTGTGGCCGACTCTGCCATTTGATAGAAAGCCTCAAGGGGTCTAAAGGCTGCGTTGCTTGGCCTTATCGTGCAAGCCTAGGTTAAGAGGCTGCATAAACACTGACACAGTCAAGAAATGAGACCAAAACTCCTCTTTCAAAATGGCAAAGCTCTCAAAGGATATTCACAAACTTTGAACAGTGAATCATGACTGGGTCTGAATCAGCTCATGATGCATGTCTCCTGGGGCAACTAAAGAAATGAGAGCTAGAAAAATAGGAAAGAACAGGGAAAGTTCATTTTGAAGCATTAAATACAGTTTCAGGAAAGCAGAGCTGAGTGTAATTCTGTAGCCAAAACAATCAGAAGACTTGAAAAAACGCTTCACAAAAAAATTCAGATGGCCAAGAAATACTGGAAAGGACACTGAACCTCATCAGGGAACTGCTGATTAAAACCACAAAGAGATACCACTGCCACTCCCCAAATTTCTAAAATGAAAAAAAGCAAACTCCTCCTCCTTTAGGTCTTCGCTGGCAAAGACCTAAAGTAACCAGAACTCCCCTCTCTTGTAGTGGTGAATATATATCGGTATAATCACTTTGGAAACACGTTGGACATTATCTACTCAAGCAGAAACACGCATATCCTGTGACTCCACAATATATACTTCCCCGGGATGTATATGCTCAATAATACTGAGTTTGTATGTTCACCAAACTACACATACGAAATGTTCATGGTGACTCTCCCCATAGCGGCCCTGGATCCATTTCCTATTGCTGCTGGAACAAACGGCCATGAACCACACGGATTAAACCATCACCACTGCGCTAGCCTACAGTCCTGGAGGGCAGCAGTCTAAAGAAGGGTTAACTGGAGAAAATCAGGGTGTCAAGCTCTGGAGGGGCTTAGGGTGAGCCTGTTGACTTGCCTTTTCCAGCTTCTCGAAGCCAACTGCCATCCTTAGACTGCACGTTGAAAAGGCATCCAGGCCTAGCGTGACCGTGATCGCTGCGGGCGGGTGGGCCGGCGCTGCAAACGTGAAACTCCACGCGCAGGGCTCCTGCGGCCCGGTCGCCACAGCGACTGCCGGGAGGCGCCGCAGCAGCGTAGGGTCGCAGGGCGCGGCTGTGAGTGACCTTTCACCTGTGCCCCTGGGTCCCTGCGGGCAGAAAGTGAAGTCCGTCAGTCGTGTCCGCTCTTTGCGACCCCATGGACTGTAGCCCACCAGGCTCCTCCATCCATGGAATTCTCCAGGCGAGACTACAGGAGTGGCTTGCCATTTCCTTCTCCAGGGGATCTTCCTGACCCAGGGATCGAACCCGCGTCTCCCGCATTGCGGGCGACGTCTGAGCCACCAGGTAAGCCCCAGTGCGGGCAGGGTGGGACACAAGACTGGAAGCCAGCAGGCACTGGCCTGGGCTCCAGCAGTTTTTAAAAAATACATCGCATTCCAAACGTTGCTTCCATCATCACATCTTCTCTCTGATTCTGCTTCCCCTGCCCTTTTTTTTTTTTTTTTTAATTAGTGAATTATTTTTCTTTGGCTGCAGCTGGGCCTTTGTTGCTGTTCACCAAATTCTCATTGCCGTGGCTTCTTTCCTTCTTGCAGACCACCGTCTCTCGGTGCTCGGGCTTCAGTAGTTGTAGACCATGGCTTATTTGCCCGCTGGCATTTGTGAGATCCTCTCGGGGACCAGGGATCCAACCCATGTCTCCTGCATTGGCAGGTGGATTCTTAACCACCGGATCACCAGAGAATCCTTGGCTCCCTCTTATGAGGACCTTTGTGCTTACACTAAGCCTACCTGGATAATCCAGGAAACTTTGCCCCTTTCAAGATCTTTAATCACATGTGCAAAGTCCCTTTTGCTCCCTAAGGTAACACATTCTCAGGGATTAAGATGTGAGTGTCTTTGAGGGAACCATTCTGTGTACTACAAACACCAAACAGTAAAGAACTCAATTTCCCAGCAACAGAAGAATGGGTAATTGCAGTGTAATTGCCCAATGCAATATTATGCAGCATTGAGAACAATCATCAATGATTTGCAATATTGTGAGTGAATCTCAGGAACATAATGCTGAGTGAAAAAAGCCAGAATCAGAACACTGTAGGAGTCCCGGTGTATAAAGCAGAGAGAGGGGAAATCTCTCTATGGTAGAGGTCAGGATGTAGTGATTACCCTGGATGTGGGGGTTCCCAACTGGGCTGGAATGGAGGGGACTTTGGGGGATGCTGTTGATCCTTTGTGTTTTGATCTGGGAGCTAACTTGTTTGGAAATGTGTCAGTCTGTGAAAAAAATCCATTAAACTATATCTGTAAGGTACAAGCACTTTTCAGCGTGTATATTTGACTTCAACGAAAAGAATAACACTTGTCATGACAAGGGAGGAAGGATAGGGTCTTATGAGCATAAGGAGCCCTCAACTGCTGTAACTTGGTGTAGTGTGGAAAGCTGAGGCTTTAGACTCAGGTGGGTGAGACCTACAATCCCATCTGTTTCACTGATTCTCTGCTCTTCTGCAGATTATTTGATCTTTTTGGTTAGGGAGTTCCTCCTCTAGAAAATGGGAGTAATAATACTTGCTGCCTAGCTGGATGTGTTACATATGTGAAATAACACATGTGAAAACAAGTGGAACATAACAACGGCTGAGGAAATATAGCTTCTTCTCTCACTTTGTTCTTAAGTCTTTCTTTCAACAGAACAAATACACAACATTAAAAAAAAAAAAAAGGAAAGAAATAACCCCCTCAGAAGCTGCACTTTTTTTTATTTTTCGTGCCATGTTTAAAAATGTTCGCCAAGAACTTTATGAAAAGTTGCCCCACATCCTATAAAACTGATTTTTAAAAATGTTTGTTTCTTTATAAACACTGCCTATTTCTTTGTAAAACTGCCAGTTGAAACTGGCAATGAATTGTGAAAGTTCTTTAACAAAGGTGAGCCACTTGAGATCATGAAAGCATCAGGTGTCACTTTCATGAGTTATAACTTCTTCAGGAAAAATTCCAGGAGCCTGGTAGAAATAGAGCCACTCTGCACTTCTTCCTACAAGGCAAACACGGCCTAGGGCATTTCACTTCTGTCCTTGTGATTGGAAGGAATGTCTAAAGACCAAACCAAACTCACACGTCACTGGGCATATCTAGTCTTCCTTGCACTGCAGCAGGGCATGAGAAACAGAGATGAAATAAACATAGGTAGAAATGGTTTCCCATGAAACAAGAACATGGATAGATGAAATTGGGACGGAAATCTGGAGCCTGAGAGACCATTTAAAGAGTTTGAGGCTCTTAGAATTACTGTGCTTGGTCAAGGTCACTCAGACCCACACACAGTCTGGTTTACAGTCCTCTTCCCAGGGGATTTTAAGTCATGGTTTACATTTCCCATCACAAGCCAGAATCTTTTATTTGCAAAGCTTAATTCTTTATTTGTATTTTTTACCCCCATTTTTATTGCCACTGGTGTTATTTCAACATCATTTAAATTTTGATCCCTATCTTGTACCCTCCCCTCTGCTGACTCCCCAGTTTTCCCCATTCTCTTTGCCCAAATGCCTCTCCACTCCCACTCCTCCGCGAGGCTTACCCCTCCCAAGTACGGCCCTGTCTGCACTCCACCAGGGTGTTTGCCCTGCTTCTTGTGTCGGTATCAGTTCATCACACCTTCAGGGAAACCTGGATCACCGTGTTTATCACCACAAACTATTTTTTTTTAATTTTGATTTTTGGTTCATCATAGATTTTTTTAAATCAATTTTTATTAATTTTTTTGCCTTGTGGCATGCAGCATCTTAGTTTGCCAACCAGGGATTGAACCCATGACCCTGCTGTGGAAGCATGGAGTCTTAACCCCTGGACCGCCAGGGAAGTCCCATAAACTATGTCTCACGCCCTATATCATGCACTCCTTCAGCACAAGAGCTGTATTGTTTACTTCTGCCTTCCAAGTGTCTAGTTTAGAAAGGGTTCTATAAATGTTTATTGAATGAATGAGATGGATGTCTGTCTATTGGCCACCAGCTAGAGGCAGCGAGAAGAGAAAGGCCCCCTTTTTTTTTTTTGGTATCTTCAGATGGACAGTCTTTTGTTACAAGTGCTTTCATTTTTAGCATCACGGTGCTTTATTTGCCCAAAGAACTAATACCAGTAATTATTCTTAGCCCTTTGCTCTTTCTTATCTCTCCCCTTACTCGGAGCACATTTCTTACTGTACAACCATTTCCCTGATACATTAGACCTCTTTCATCTGTAAGTCAGTGATGTTAAGCCACATATAGAAAAGAATGAGTAGAAGAACTGCAGGTAACTGGTGAAGTACAGCTGCCTTACTCTTACCTTAACATCAGAAAAATTGCTTCCCGGCAGATAGAGTGACCATCCCATTCTGTTTATACAGAGATTTTTAATAGAAAAGGCTGAAGAGCTGTGAATGGTAACCAACCTTTATGTATAGATACATTTTTCACTTTGCATGATGGTTGTTCTTTTCATCATCCCCAATTAAAATAAAATCTAAATTTAAAACTGTAAGTCATTCTCCTTAACAGTACATTAATACAGCTCAATTTTATAGGAAAGACAAGTCATATCAGACAGGAGCTCAAATTTGAAAATAAAAGCAAACGAAACATCTCTCCAAGTCAAGTTCCTATAAACTGTGAAACTGTATAAATTAGTGCTTGAAAAGGCAGTATTAAAGGAATGATCACTTTTCCTCAGTCAACAGCAGAGTAGTGATAACAGTTGTTCACTGGGACTGAATCCTGGCAGTCTGATTTCAAAGCTCCTGCTATCTCCCATGAAAACAAGAGCAGTCCAAATGATCAATGCAAAGAATCCATAAGAACAGGCTGCTGTTTTCAGAATTTTAGCAATCACAGGGAGAGAGAGAGATGGGAAAGTCACAGGAAAGAAAAGCAGGCCCAAGGAAAAGTATTTTCAGGGAAGGAGAGTTTTGAGCCTGATGTTAGCTTGACCGGAAAGAGCTAAGGGAGGAGGAGAGATTAAGACATGAGGCAAGCGGTAGGAGTGGGGCTGGCAAGTAGCAGAAAATAGCCTGCTGTCCAGTGCCCCGCCAGAAGACTGTAATTCATGGAATCCAGAGAAGGATGGATGGACTTGACTCTGAAAGGTGATGAGATCTGAAACAAGGAAGAGAAGTGAGCAGAAAATGGATGAACATAAAAAATAAATTTTATGTCAGAGAGAAAGGAGATTGAGAGTTCACCGATTTTGGCTTCAAGGATCTCTGAGAAATAGAAAGTAATTTCTTTGTTAAGAGGAAAGGAAGTCGAGGGCTGGGGTTCGCACAGTGGAAAAGGAGCTCAGAACACCTGATCTGAGGCACAACGTATGGAGGTAAAAGAGATAAGTCTGAGACTTGCTGAAATTCACTCGAGACCACAATTCAAGAGCAATTTTACTTGTGCTGTGGTGAGCAAGGGATTGAGAAAAAGGAGTTTGGTGCTTGACACTTTATTCTTTTACATAATTACTGCTTGATATGAGGGAGTTTATTAAAGCTCTCTTGCTTCATTTCCCCTATAAAACAAGTTAATAATCCTTGCCCCCTTCCTACCCCATAGGACTTTAACAGGCACTAATTATTGTCTTCAAAGTGTCCCAAGTGCCTTGGGAAAGCCTTGGGTAAGGACTTTCTTCATCATTTTTATTGTGACTGCGATTGCATTGCCCCACCCTCTGTTTAGAAATGAGTTGAAATAAAAACTTAACAACTCCTTCACTCACTTCCAAAATGTGTTTGCTAAACTACCTGAAATTGGCCATGGAGGCATCAGATAACAAAAAAAAAAAAAGAACAAACTCCAAAATGTCTGGCGGCTTCTAAACCTAAAAGGAGAATTTCGAAGTTAAACCACAGGTAGAATTGGCAGTCATTTTAGAACTCATTGATCTATCCAGAATAGTGAACTCAAGGGAAGGATTTCAAACTGAACCTTCCCTCAAAGTACCAAGTGAAGACCAGAATGCCATCATAATGAATACCTTAATGCTTCATATAGCAATGTCTCAGTGCCAAGGCATCCATTATTCTACACAGTTGGTTCTAGGTCATTATTTAACATAATCCCAATTCATCCTTCATTTCATTATTCAGTGAATGGATGTTGATGCTCTACAGGTGCCGACACTGTGTGAGTCCTGAGACCATGCTAGCATCCACTAGCCACACACACCTTTCCCCTTTGTATAATGGTTCTTCCATTATCTACAATGTTGTAGTACTTCTATTTTCATTTCTTTTTGATTGAAGCATAAAATAAATAGAACTGAACTCTGAGTCATCTGCACATTGTCTGAGTTGAGTATATTTATTGGTATTAAGGCATGGAAAGGACTGTATAATATCTCTGGTATCAAAAATTTGCTTTCCTTCATCCAAATAACTGTTATCAAGTGCTAATTACCCATGCATTTTATGGGCCCTGAAATCACTTGTGTGGGATTATCAGAACTTCACTGAAACATGTATACTATCATATAAGAAATGAATTGCCAGTCTAGGTTCGATGCAGGATACAGGATGCTTGGGGCTGGTGCACTGGGATGACCCAGAGAGATGGTATGGGGAGGGAGGTGGGAGGGGGGCTCAGGATTGGGAACACGTGTACACCCGTGGTGGATTCATGTTGATGTATGGCAAAACCAATACAGTATTGTAAAGTAAAATAAAGGGGGAAAAAAAGTGAAAGTTATTTTGCAAGTTTCTTTCTGATAACAGCAGCTACTTGTTATAGGATATGGTTGCTATAGTGATATAGGAACAATGGAAATTCTTACTTTTCTCCAAGTTTGCTTCTTTGAACTTAACTTGAGATGCTATGTGGTCTAGCTGATTCTCATGATACAGGTTGAGTTTTTCTGCTTCTTCAGACTTTATGAGATAGACTTATCTTTTATCCTTCTACACTATCTGAGGACCCCAGACAGGCTATAGTTGACAGGATGTTAGGATTGGAGGGGTGGAAGGAACAAAAATAATTTTTCAAGGCTAAAGTCACAGAGCTGTCAATGCAGTATTTCTAGTTGACTGATTTAGCATGGCTATGAATTAAGTTTTGTGGCACAGAGTTTGCCTTGAACCCCCAAAACAGCGTGGAGAGAAAATCAAGATTCTTGCAGCCATTCCATACCAAGAAATATCTAGAAGGTTGTTTATGTGGCTGTGTGCATGCTCATAATTCCTTTGACAATTCCTTATATTTACATCATATGAAACTATCAAAAACAGTTTTTATGTGTCCTACATTTGAGTTTTCATATTGCTATATTTGGATCTAATACAACCACTTTAACCTGTCGGAAATCAATTTCAGTTTTTTCCCCAAAATGCCTCACAAAATAAAGTGATCACCAGGGTCCAGGAATTTTGCCGCAAGAAAATGATAAGGAAGCAAATGTAAAGATAAAGTGAGAGTTCACATGGATCACAGCCTTGTCTAATTCAATGAAACTATAAGCCATGCCGTGTAGTGTCACCCAAGTGGATGGGTCATGGTGGAGAGTTCTGACAAAATGTGATCCACTGGAGAAGGACAGTGTGGAGAGTTCAGAGAGGCCCAAATGTGAGAACCAATCCAAGAAGCCCAAAGAGCAAAGCCAATTATAGCCAATACAGTTTACATAGGGAAAGGGCAAAGATTTCCCAAGTCCCAGTTTGGGCCGACTATTTTCCTATGACAGTAGCGACAATACTTTCCATTGCACGCACGTTCCTAGAACTTTGCCATTCTCCCATCAAGAAGTGAAGTCTGTCATAGACATAGAGAGCAGACTTGTGGTTGCCAAGGTGGGTGATGGAGCGGGATAGATTAGGAATTTGAGATTAGCAAATGCAAACTGTTATATATAGAATGAATAAACAATGAGGTACAACAGTATAGCACCAGGAACTATATTCAATATTCTGTGATAAACCATAATGGAAAAGAATAGATGTGTATAACTGAGTCACTTTGCCGTACAACAGAAATTAACACAACATTGTAAACCAACTATACTTCAATGAAATAAATTTAAAAATAAAAAAGATGAGTCTATGTTCCATCCCTTTGAGTCTGAACAGGTCTTTGTGACTACTTTGACCAACAGAATGTGTCAGAAAAGGCACTGTATGACTTCTGAGACTAATTTTTAAAAATCACACACTTCCTCCTTGTTCCCTCAGGAAGCTCACAGAACCCAGGCGCCATGTTCTAAAGAAACCTGGACTGGGTTGGTTCACATGGAAAAGAACTGAGTTGCTTGCCCTCTTCCTTACTCTCCTCCCATATTCTTTACACAATGAATTCCCATTCTGTTTAAATCATCTATTGGTTTTTTGCTTTAATCTTACTGATTTAAAAAATGTTTTAAAACCTGTTAAAGCAAAGTACCACTCAAGCTTCCTCATGAAATTATATTAGCCAGTTTTAGCATTTCAATGTGCAAATCAACCATTACAAATCATAATTATATATATATATATATATATATAGAGAGAGAGAGAGAGAGAGAGAGAGAGAGAGAGTGTTGGCTTCCAGGGGCTGCTGTAAACACAGTATGTCTTTTGGGAGGACACAAGTCATTCCATAACATATATATGTACACACACTCATATGCTTTCTTGGAACATTGCTCTGTATAATAGCTGAGAATATTAACTTATTTTTAAATGACAAATCAATTCACCCCAACAATATATTAATTAAATGACTCCTCTCCCTATATTAGGGTTACCTGATTTACCACGTTAAGCCTTCAAATATTCTATAATTTGGATTTGAACATTCACTGTAACCTATTTTTCTGCCTTTGTTATTGTTGTTTAATCGCTACATTTGTCTAACTCTTTGCAACCCCATGGACTGTAGCCCACCAGGCTCCTCTGTCCATGGGATTTCCCAGGCAAGAATACTGGAGTCAGTTGCTATTTCCTTCTCCAGGGGATCTTCATGACCCAGGAATCAAACCCACATCTCTTGCTTAGCAGGTTGGATCTTTACCACTGAGCCACCAGGGAAGACCTTTACTTATTATACTTTCATAATATGTGTTGTTAACATTCAGAATAACTATCCCTCATTACTCTTATTTATTAAAATTGCCTTATTCTTACCTGTTTATTGTTCCAGATACTTTCAGAGGCTTTTTTTTAATTCCATCAAAAATTAGAATTATATTAAAATTGCATTAAGCAAATATTAAGGGAAGGTATAAATTCTCATTTAAGCTGAAAAGACAGGCAGGTAAGAAGGAGCAGGTGGGCATGAACTTTTCCATCCCTTTACACACTAGAAACCTGCCTCTTATTTCCTGCCTAGACACTTGTTGGATTACCAGGTAGCAGTGACAGCTCCATCTGCAGTTCATCCAGGATCAAGGGAGCCTACAGGGCATCCTTGGCCTTTGTGCCTGGGTGCCCTGTGAACTTTCAACTCATTAAACTGCTTCCCTGATGTAAGGTCATCTGGATCCTCCCTGAGATAGGCCTGGTTTCCTGGTGGCCAAACCAGCCACCCAACTTTCTTCTTGCCACATCCTTTCATCCCCACCAGGATGCCTGAGATTACCTGACCCTGAGCCAGTTCATTGTGCATGTGGGGTGACCCCAAAGGCAGTAAGAGTCAGGCTCTGGGGAAATGCAGAGATGCAATAATCTGAACAGACTCAAAGTTCTCAGGGCACATGACACAACAAGGCTTACCATGGCATCCTTTTTTTTAACTACTTTATTTATGTGTGATTAACATATAAAGCGGAGAAGACAATGGCAGCCCACTCCAGCACTCTTGCCTGGAAAATCCCTTGGACGGAGGAGCCTGGTAGCCGGCAGTCCATGGGGTCACTAAGAGTCAGGCACAACTGAGCGACTTCACTTTGACTTTTCACTTTCATGCACTGGAGAAGGAAATGGCAACCCACTCCAGTATTCTTGCCTGGAGAATCCCAGGGATGGAGAGCCTGGTGGGCTGCCGTCTATGGGGTTGCACAGAGTCGGACATGAATGAAGTGACTTAGCAGCAGCAGCAACATATGAAGAGCTGTACATATTGGGGATACACAACTTGATGAGTGTGGGGTTAAGCACATACCTAAGAAACCTAGTCAAGACTATGGTTTTTCCAGTGGTCATGTATGGATGTGAGAGTTGAACTGTGAAGAAAGCTGAGCACCCAAGAATTGATGCTTTTGAACTGTGGTGTTGGAGAAGACTCTTGAGAGTCCCTTGGACTGCAAGGAGATCCAGCCAATCCATCCTAAAAGAAATTAGTTTTGAATATTCATTGGAAGGACTGATGCTGAAGCTGACGCTCCAATAAGAACTGACTCATTTGAAAAGACCCTGATGCTGGGAAAGACTGAAGGCAGGAGGAGAAGTGACAACAGAGGATAAGATGGTTGGATGGCATCACCTACTCAACAGACATGAGCTTGAGTAAGCTCCGAGAGTTGGTGATGGACAGGGAAGCCTGATGGTCTGCAGTCCATGGGGTCACAAAGAGTCGGACGTGACTGAGTGACTGAACTGAACTGAAGAAACCATCACCATCATCGTTCCCCACTTTTGTTGGAAGAATAATTACCATGAGATCTTCTCTCTTAGCAGTTTTAAGTATGGTGGTGATGGTGAAGTCGCTCAGTCGTGTCCGACTCTTTGCGACCCCGTGGACTGTAATGTACTAGGCTTCTTTGTCCACGGGATTCTCTAGGCAAGAATACTGGAGTGGATTGCCATTTCCTTCTCCAGAGGATCTTCCCGACCCAGGGATTGAACCCGGGTCTCCTGCATTGGAGGCAGACGCTTTAACCTCTGAGCCACCAGGGAAGCCCCAGCAGTTTTAAGTATAGAGTATAGTATTCTTGGCTATAGGCTCATGCTATAAAGTAGGTCTCCAGAACTTATTTATCCTACATAACTGAAACTGTATCCTTTAATGATCATTTCCTCCTCCCTGTAGACCCCAGAAACCTCATTCTACCTTCCATTTCTATGAATTTGGCTATTTTAGATTCTATACATTAGTGAAATCATACAATGTGTTTTTGTGTGTCTGGCTTATTTCACCTACCAGTGCTACTCAGGTTAATCCATATTGTTGCAAATGGCAAGATTTCCTTTTTTAAAAGACTGATCAATATGGCACGGCATGTATATATCACATTTTCTTTATATTCTCATCCATCAATGGACATTTCAGCTATTTCCATATCTTGGCTATTTTAAGTAATGCTGCAATGAACATGGAAGTGCAGATATCTCTTCAAGATCCTGATTTCAATTCCTTTTGGGTAAATATCCAGAAATGGGATTGCTAGATCATGTGGTAGATCTTTTTTTAATTTCATGAGAAACCTTCATACTGCTTTCCATAATAGCTGTACTAATCAACATTACCATCAGATTACAAGGGTTCCTTTTCCTCCACATCCTGTCAGCATCCTGTCAGTAGCCATCCTAACAGGTATGAGGTGATACCTCATTGTGGTTTTGATTTTAATTTCCTTCCTAATTAGTAATGTTAAGCACCTTTTCATGTGTTTGTATGTCTTCTTTGAAGAAGGTCCTTTGCTTATTTTCAATTGGTTTTTTGGGGTTTTTTTTTTTTGCTATTGAGTTGTATTCCTCATATATTTTAGATATTAACCCCTTATCAGATTATGGTTTACAAACATTTTTTTTTCCATTGCATAAGTTGCTTTTGCATTTTGTGGGTTGTTTCCACTGTGGTGCAGAAACATTCCAGTTTCATGTGACCTTATTTTATTTTTGCTTTTCTTGCCTGTGCTTTTGGTGTCATATCTGAAAAATTATCGCCAAGACCAATGTCAAACAGCATTTTGCCAGAGTTTTACAGTTTCAGGTCTTAAGTTCAAATCTTTAATTCATTTCGAGTTGATTTTTGTTTATGTTGTAAAGAATCCAGTTTCACTCTTTTCATGTAGATATTCGATTTTCTCAATACCATTTGTTGAAGATAATTTTCTTTTCGCATTGTGCATTCTTGCTGCTTTTGTTGACGATTGATCGATGATATACATGTGGCTTATTTCAGGGCTCTCTATTCTGTTCCAGTGGTCCATATGCCTGTTTCTATGCCAGTACCATATTGTTTTGCTTATTATTGCTTTGTAATATAGTTTGAAATTCACAAGTGTGGTGATTTCAGCTTTGTTCTTCTTGCTAAAAATTACTTTGGCAGCTTGGGGTCTTTTGCAGTTCTAAATACATTTTAGAATTATTTTTACTATTTCTATAAACTATCCATGGTATCTTTTCTTGAACACCTGATGACATAGGGTTTCTGGGTAAAACTACCAAGTGCCTGTCACTTCTCCATTCTTGTTACTGCTAAAAAGAGAAGAAAAGAAAAATCAGTATCCTATCAGACTCCAAACCATTTTCTCCCTCTTTCAAAGTCAGTTCTTTATCCCAGAAAAACACTGTAGAGATAACTAATGAGTTGTTTATTTCCTGTTCAGGCTCTGCTACAACTGCTATGACCTGTGGAGGGATATATCTTTGCAAAGCCTGACTACTTCGTTGCAAAAGGCTGAAGACCACATATTCTCCTGCCTACAAACTAAATCAGACAACCGATCACCCAGACAAGATATTTTTCTTTTTCGTTTCTTTCTTTTGCCTTCTCCTTCTCCTTTGTTCTTTTGATTTACAGTTCTGTGCTGCTGAATGAACAATACACTTCCCAGCAGCCATAAAGCAAGAGAAATTCAGTTAGGATTATAATCACAATTTCAATTATTTACACATGTTAGAAAATATTGCCATTGGGTTCTCAGAGCTATTTACTCTGGTGTTTTCTTCTATTTGGAAGTGCTAAAATATTAGCTCTATTCATTGCAAACTGGTTGTTTTTAACATGATTCTTCCCCCTCCCTTGACCCTGTCTGAAATCCAATTTACAGTCTGCTAAAGGCCTCATAAGTTTTTTATGGATTATTTCCTGGGGTCACATTAATCTGGCTCCTTGCTACTTTGCACTAATTTCACTTTGCCACAGTAAAGTAACGACATTCGATCTCTTGGGAATTAATCCATAGAGACCTCTTAATGAGACAAAGCCAGAATGGAATACATCTACTGTATTTAATTCTCTCAAGCACAATGGAGAAGAAGGAAGAGGTTGTTCTGCCCTTCTGGGCAATGTAACTTGGGGCTCAGTTCTGGGGAGAGAGGAGAGAAGTGAACAGAGAGAAACAGAGAAGATGCATGGTGAGAGCAGCCAGAAGCTAGGTATGGCCAAGGCTCAGGACTCCTTCTGCTTCCAGGGGGTTAGAGCCAGGACCAGCCAACCAGGTGGAGGAGAGGCAGAGAGAGCAAACAGAACAGCGAAGAAGGACAGGTGGGAAGGGGGAGACTTCTCTGCTTTCACTGAACATATGCTCTCACAGGACATGACTTCTCTCCTCCAGTCATCTCGCTCTCAAGCCCACTTCGTATACTCATTACAGGCACTTTTGTCTTCAGTGGAAACTTAAGTGATGAGAAGGCAGAGCAAGATTCTGCTCCCCTTTTCTCTTTCGGAGGTCTAGGGTTGTTAAGATTTCCTTTTCCAAGAAACAAAAGCAACAAATTCTTGCAAAGTTTTGCAAGAAGTTAAAGCAAAAACTTAACATTTCTTTAAGAAGAAGAGTTTCTGTCAAATTGTAAACCGAGGATAAGAATGACTTGCAACTATAATTTTTATGATGAAGTGATAGAGAAAAAATGAAACATTACCGATGAACCTATTTGCAGGGCAGGAATAGAGATGCAGACATAGAGAATGGATTTGTGGACATAGCGGAAGAAGGAGAGGGTGGAACAAATTGAGAGAGCAGCATTGAAATACCCACTCCAGTGTTCTTGCCTGGAGAATCCCAGGGACGGGGGAGCCTAGCAGGCTGCCAACTATGGGGTCTCACAGAGTCGGACACGACTGAAGCGACCTAGCAGCAGCAGCATTGAAATATATACAGTACAATGTGTGAAATGACTTCCCAAGTGGCTCAGCGGTAAAGAATCTGCCTGTAATGCAGGAGACGCAGGAGACACAGGTTCAATCCCTGGATCAAAAAGATCCCCTGGAGGAGGATATGGCAACCCACTTCAGTGTTTTTGACTGGAAAATCCCATGGACAGAGAAGCCTGGCAGGCTGCAGTCCACAGGGTTGCAGAGTCTGACATGAGTAAAGTGACTGACCATGCGTGCATGCATCCACGTGTAAAATAGATAGTGGGAAGTGTAGCTTGGTGCTCTGTGATGACCTAGAGGGGTGGGATGGGAGAGCAGGGAGTAGAAGAGAGGTTCAAGAGGGAAGGAATATATGTATATTATGGCTGATTCACATTGTTGTATGGCAGAAACCAACACAATATTATACAGCAATTATCCTTCAATTTCAAAAATTTTAATAAACAAAAATAAAAAGCGTTTAAAGAGAATATCTGTTGAGAGAATGTAGAGAGCTGCATGTCAAGCCCCTAGCACAGTGACTTGATATGAAAAGACATCTAGAAAGGGCAGCAGATATTATTTACATTGCCATTTTATTCTTCAAGCAGATTTTTGTCATTTAGCAACAACTGGCCACTCAAAACACACTTAGGAATAAATCACTTTTTTAAAATGCACATTCATCAAGTGTCTTCTTACTGAATTTTCATATCAGTCAGGTAAGATGAGCAGGTAGTATAATTCTGTTTCACAGATAAGGGAACAGGCTATGGAGGTTAAGGGAGTGTATATATGCTCAGTCATTAAGTTGTGTCCAGCTCTTTGCAACCCCATGGACCGTAGCCCAATGGGCTCCTCTGTCCATGGAGTCTTCTAGGCAAGAATGCTGGAATAGGATGACATTTCAAAGAGTCGGACACAACTGAGTGACTGAACTGAACTGAACAGAACTGAACTTCCTACTCCAGGAGATCTTCCTGACCCAGGGATCAAACCCATGTCTCCTGCATTGGCAGGCAGATTCTCCACTGAGCCACTAGGGAAGCCCCATGGGGGTTAAGTGAAAGTGAAATTGAAGTCACTAAGTCATATCCGACTGTTTGCGACCCGTGGACTGTAGCCCACCAAGCTCCTCCATCCATGGGATTCTCTAGGCAAGAATATTGGAGTGGGTTGCCATTAAGTAACCAGTGGTAAATAGTTGCTCTGGGATGAGAACTAGCATGCTTCTCTCAGTTCTTTCCTATCTCCTCTTAATTATCTTCCTGCCAAATGTGATCTGAACTTTTCCTGCTGTGTCAGAGACTGAGAGGAAGTGGATGGAGTCTGTCTATCAAGACTGAAGTGTTAGCAAACTCCCTTGGCCAAAGCATACAAGTCACATGCTCCAAATTACATTATCAGTAAAAGAGCTGATACATTGATCTCCATCTATATTGCAACCAGATCCAACTCTTCAACTGGAAAGATAAGAAAAGTGTGTTATATCCTGGCACCTTTCTCTCCCCCCACCCACAAAAAATAAACAATATATAAGTGAAAATATCAATAACCTCAGAAATGCAGATGACACCACCCTTATGACAGAAAGTGAAGAGCAGCTAAAGAGCCTCTTGATGAAGGTGAAAGAGGAGAATGAAAATCTGGCTTAAACTCAATATTCAGAAAACTAAGATCATGGCATCTAGTCCCATCACTTCATGGCAAATAGATGGAGAAACAATGGAAACAGTGACAGACTATTTTCTTGGGCTCCAGAATCACTGCAGATGGTGACTACAGCCATGAAATTAAAAGACATTTGCTCCTTGCAAGAGAAGCCATGACAAACCTAGACAGTGTATTGAAAAGCAGAGACATTACTTTACCGACAAAATTCCATATAGTCAAAGCTATGGTTTTTCCAGTAGTCATGTATGGATGTGAGAGCTGGACCATAAAAAAAGCTGAGCACCAAAAAATTGATGCTTTTGTACTATGATGTTGGAGAAGATCTTGAGAATCCCTTGGACTGCAAGGAAATCAAACCAGTCAATCCCAAATGAAATCAACCCTGAATATTCATTGGAAGGACTGATGCTAAAGCTGAAGCTCCAATACTTTGGCTACCTGATGCAAAGAGCCAACTCATAGGAAAAGACCCTGACTCTGGGACAGATAGAAGGCAGGAAGAGAAGGGGACAACAGAGGACGAAATGGTTGGATGGCATCACTGAATCAATGGACATGAGTTTGATGAAGCTCCAGGAGATGGTGAAGGACAGTGAAGCCTGGCACGCTGTAGTCCATGGGGTTGCAAAGAGCTGAACATGACTGAGTGACTGAACAACAACAAACTGTCAGTGAAAATGAGGCAACACTGGGGAACTGTACTCTGTTGTGTAGATGAAAATTGCAAGTTGTCTGATCTTGATGTTGATACGAAGCCAGGATAGAAGCTGGGAAAATTGCATTACCCTAATTGTTATCTCAGAAGATAATTTTATTTTGAAGAGACATTAAAAAGGGAAAATATAATTTCTGGACTTTGCAGAAGAGACAATTAAATTGTGTGTTTAGATAGATGTGATCAAAATCAGGAGTTCAAATCATTGTGTAACAAAATAGTTAGTGGCTGACCCTAATACGATAGTAAATTAAAAAGTCATTATAATGATGATAATTTCATATACAGCATAATCAAGGGCAGTTCTGAGTAATGATTATTCAATGACTTTTTCTACATCAATAAATCCGCTAACATCCTTCAGATAAGATTTAGGCTGGTGCTTAAATTGTGAAACTGCATTTGGTGAAGTTTCCATTTGTCCTTAGTTCATCCATCAGTTCTTCCCAAAAGACTTCAATAGCAGAGCATTCATTAATCACTCTTTAATATGTTGGATGCATTACATGATATATTTCCATCTCCCTTTCATTTAGACTTAGTTGCCAATATACTTTCAGAACCAAAATTAATTAAAAGAAATCAAGTTCAGTGATTAGGCATTGTTCCTGGCATTTGATCTTGAGTAGTAATGTAATGGAAAGAAAAGTCAATAGCTGATGCATTTTTCTAGCCTTAAATATTTCAAACTAAAACAAAAACTTCTCTTAAAAAAACTTCAAGGCATAAAAGTCCTTCATCTGAAAGGAGATTCCCAATTGCCAGAGAGAAAGAGCACTGTAATTTAGGCATGACCAGTTGTCCCATAAATCTATCCAAACTACAGTAGGAACTAAATTTTTCAATGTGGAACCCTCTGGCACAGAGAAAACACAATAGAAAAATTGAAAATGGGTAGTGTTTAGTCAGGGAAGAAGAAATATAAACAAAATGTATTGGGGAAAACTCAACCTTACCAGTAGTCAAAGAAATAAAGATCAAACCAAACTTTCACTTTCAGATATTTTAAATCAATAATTGTCAAAATTCTGTCTACAGCAAAGGATCCAGGGCTTGCTGATAAGAGTTAAACAGCTTAAACAATTTAAAAATTCAGATAAAATAGGAGATCAAAAGTTTTCAGAAACTGAACAACTGTTTGGTAGGATAGTCAGGTCTGAGAGAAGGGAAACAAACAAGATAAGCCCTGCAATCTCCCAGTGTAACAGCTGGGAAACATTTACTGACCACAGCTTAGGGACCGAGGACCCAAACAGAGCCGAGCAGTCTCCTTCAGCTGAGGAAATAGAGTTTGAGATTCAGAGACCCCAAGGCAGATGGTATTTTGGAGACAGATTTTGGAGAAGGGAAAGCTTCACTGAAAAAACTCTGGACATGGGCAGAGAGTGACCCTCAAGTCTTACTCTTGATTAGCACATGTGAGAAACCTATAAAGGCCGAAGAAAGGGAGCAAGTAAAACAACTTCAGGGAGAATACAGGATAAAGAAGAGTTGCTACTTTCACGAGCCAGAACAGAAAGAACTCCTAACACACAGGGCATTAAATAGAGTCCTCAGAGAATATTGTCTCAGGAGTATGGCCAGATTAACCCTAGACCAAAGACTGCTCTAGGTTTCCCTTAACAAAACTGACAATAAGTAACTGTGTCCTAGAAAGAAGCCCTGAATTATAATGTTTAAAGTGATTTTAAAAATCCAGCAACTAACAATAGAAAATTCACAAAGTCTACTTTAAATCAAAAATCATTTTAAAAGCTATTAGTCATGCAAAGAAACAGAAAAATATGGCTCATCATGAGAAGACATAGCAATCAATAGAAACAGATTCAGAAATGACACACATGATAGACTTAATAAAAATCAAGGGTGCAAATAAAAGTCAGGGATGCTAATCAGCTATAGTAAATGGACTTTATGTTTCAAAAAGTAGAGAAAACTTTAAATATGATCAAGATGATGTGGAAAGTATGAAAACATACAAATTGTGGAAATGAAAAACAGCAATATCTGAGATGAAAAATAACCCAAGTGGGATTAACAGCAGATTAGACATGGCAGAAGTAGATGGTAGGGATAGGACAGAAAAAGTATACAACATGAAACACAAGAGGAAAGATGTCATGGGGGAAAGGGAAGACTAGGAAACTATGGAACAATATTAAGTGGATTGACATATGTATAACTGGAGTCTCAGAAGAAGGAGAGGCAGTAAAAATTTGAAGAAATAATGGCTAAATCTGATGAAAGTTATAAATTCATAGGTCCAAGAAACTGAGTGACTTTAAGCAAAAGAAACATAAAAAAAGCTGCATCAATAATAAAAATTTTTTTAATGACAATAAAAACAAAAGTAAACAAATGGGATCTAATTAAACTTGAAAGCTTTTGTGTAGCAAAGGAAACTGTAAACAAAACAAAAAGACAACCCTAAGAATGGGAGAAAATATTTGCAAATGAAGCAACTGAAAGAGGATTAATCTGCAAAATATTCAAACAGCTCATGCAGCTTAACATCAAAAAAACAAACATTCCAGTCAAAAAAAATTTTAAATGGGTGGAATATTTAAATAGACATTTCTCCAGATAAGACATACATATGGCCAAAAAGCACATGAAAAATGCCAGCATCACCAATTATTAGAGAAATGCAAATAAAACCTATAGTGGGTATCACCACACATTGGTCAGAATGGTCATCATAAAAAAAAATCTATAAACAATAAATGCTGGAAAGAGTGTGAAGAAAAGGAAACTCTCCTATACTCTTTGTGGGAATGTAAATCGGTACAGCCCCTATGGAAAACAGTATGGAGATTTCCTTTAAAAACTAGGAATAAAGCTACCATATGACCCAACAATCCCTTTACTGGCATATACCCTGAGGAAACCATAACTGAAAAAGATACATGTACCCCAGTGTTCATAGCAGCACTGTTTACAATAGCTAGGACATGGAAGCAACCTAGGTGTCCTAGATGAATGGATAAACAAGATGTGGTACAGATAGACATAGAATATTACTCAGCCAAGAAAAAAGAACAAAATAATGCCACTTGCAGCAACGTGGATGGACCTAAAGAATATTATGCTTTGTGAAGTAAGTCATACACATATATACTACTGTATATAACACAGACAACTAACAAAAAAGGAAAGAAGTCAAAGACAAATACTGAATATTATCATTTACATGTGGAATCTAAAGAGTAATACAAATGAGTGCAAAACTGTAACAGCTCACAAATATAGAAAATAAACCTGCAGTTTTCAAAGGGGAAAAGGAAGAGGGAGGGGCAAATTAGGGGTTTTGGATTAATAGATACAAACTACCATATATAAAATAGATAAGCAATAAGGGTATACTGTATAGACGAGGGAATTAAAGCCACTATTTTCTAATAACCTGAAATGGAGTATAATGTACCAAATACTGAATCACTATGCTGTACTCCTGAAACTAACTTGTAAATCAACTGTAGTTCAATTGCACAAATAAAGTATTTATATTTTTTGAAAAGCATGGAATGGAACACGGAGCAGTGTTGTGAAATTCTGGCTAGAAAACAGGCCATAACAGGCTGATCAAAGGGAACGTGAACTTGTAGGAAGAATCACTGCAGTGAAGGTCACATCAAAATCAACTTTAATAACACCAAATAAAAGTCGCTAGAGATGATTTCTGCCAAGACAGAAATCGAAAATCATATCCCATTGAAGTCCCTTCAGCGTTTTTTGCTGAGCCTTCTTCTGAGGGTGGCTCCGGGCAAGGCATGTGTCACCAGAGCCTAGCTGCTCCAGAAACCCTTCTGTTCAACTGGGAGGATTGTCAAGACCACCCTTGAGTCCCAGCCTCCTACACCCATGTTTCCAGAGCCCTGAAGTCACTCTCAATAATCGGAGCGAGATCAGTCAATATCCTTCATGCCCACATGGATGAAAGTCGTGGCACAAGAGTCAGTGAGCTGAGTGTGTCTCTACAGATTTGTAGCATCTGGCCTACATCTGGGCCCCCTTAGATGCTTTTCTTCTCGGAACCGCCTTCTCCAGCCCATCATGCCTCCAGTTCTCGCTCCTCTTTGTGGAAACATTTTTCTGTGGAAGCAAGTTACTGAGGAGATTCAGAAGAAGAAAAAAGAAAAACTTTTTCATTTCAAACAGGACATCCTTGATAGCTCAGCAGGTAAAGAATCAGCCTGCAATGCAGAAGACATAGGAGGCACGAGTTTGGTCCCTGGGTCAGGAAGATCCCCTGAAAATAGAAATGGTTATCCACTCCAGTATTCTTGCCTGGAGAATTCCATGGACAGAGGAGCCTGCTGGCCTACAGCCCAAAGCGTCTGAAACAATCAGATACGACTAAGCACACACACACACACACAGCACAGCAGAACACACAGACTTATGCCACAATCATTCAGTGCCTCTTCTTAGGCAAAGCAAGGCCACCGAACAATACTTGCTACCAACTGTTGAGCACTTACTGAGCACCAAGCACTGTGTGTGTGTGTGTGTGTGTGTGTGTGTGTGTGTGTGTGTATGATTTAACCCTTGCAACACCACCTTGAAGCAGGTATTGTTATCTTCTCTTTAAAGATGTAGAAACTAAGATTGGAAGAATGATAATTTGCCAAAGTTCTCACAGCTTATAAATACCATAGTGAGGATTTGAACTCATGTCTATCTGACTCCACTAGCCTGAGGCCTTCTGACAGATAATGAAGAAAACTCTTGGATCCCTTGACATCTCTCTCTCTTTAAAAAAAAAAAAAAAAAATCCCTTGACATCTCTCTCTCTTAAAAAAGTCAAACTGTTAAATTGAACCATGTATAGTCTATAATGGAACTCAGGTGCCTTAAACAACAACTACACCCTCCAAATTTCTCCAGAAAAGTATTCAGTGTATATTTGTTACCAGAAGCCAGGAATCATGACAGCCAAGTTATCTGGAAATAAAGGACTCAGATTTGGTTAGAGAAGTTCATTTGTGGCTCAACTGGCACATTTGCACTACTGTAAACCTGAGGGTTTCTTCTCATTTATCCACACCTGTACAAGCGGTGATTCTTCCCATGTGAGTCACTGTTAGTGCTGGAAATACACCCAGACAGCTATCAGTAATCTAAACATGAATCCTACTGGCAGAGTACAGGAAAACACGTTCGAATAAATGATTTCGTGGAGAACAGACTTGGGTTCAAATCCCAGCTGTGCCACTTACTATACATGCTGCCCCTGGGGAAGTCACAGCTTTCCACACCTCAGTTTTCCTATTTGTGAAAGAGGATAGCAGAGGTTCACAGGGGTGTGACGAGGACAATGAGCTGATGTGTGTGAACCTCTTCACACGGTGACATAGTGAGCCGTCCGCAAGTGTCAGCTGCTAGTGCTGTTACCACATAGCCCAGGACACGGGTGGCAATTAAAGCCAAGGACAAACAACGCAGACCGGAGCAATAAGCCCTTTCACTCCCCGTGAACCTCCAGAGAGATCTGAGCAGAAACTGAGCGGAAGCTGGGCCGCACGGAGGGGAAGCTCATCGTCAGCGCCTCTGAAATGCTTCCAGACGCTCCCCAGGTGCTGCGCTCCAACCCACCATGGTGTGTCCCACTGGGCTCCCCTCCTGCCCTGGCCCCTGCCTCCCTTTCTGTGGTCCTTCCAGCAGAAGAGGACTGAGATGATCCATGAAGATAATTCACTGGGATAAGAAAAGAAAATGCTAGGACTCCCATTTATAGATTTATGGAGTTTTTTAAACTTACATTTTAAAATAATTATAGGACTCCCATGGCGGTCCAGTGGTTAAGAATCCACCTGCCAATGCAAGGGACACAGGTTTGATCCATGGTCCAGGGAGATTCCGCATGCCATGGGGCAATTAAACCCGTGTGCTACAACTAACTGAGCCCCAGGAACCTAGAACCTAGAACCTGTGCTCTGCAACAGGAGAAGCCCCTGCAGCGAGAAGCCATGTACCACAAGAAGAGTTGCCCCCAGTTCCAGAAACCAGAGAAAGCCTGTGTGCAGCAACAAAGACCCAGAGCAGCCTAAAATGAATATCTGAAGAAAAAAAAAAAGTGAAGATGAGTGTTCTATCCAGCTGCTAAAGAGCTACAGGTTATAAGGTCAAGTTGGCACACATCATTTGGTCCACAAGGGTCAAGTTGGTAAGCACCATCTCAGGGCTATCCATTGATCATTCACTGAAAGTAAAGTGAATGTGTTAGTTGCTCGGTCATGTCCAACTCTCTGTGACCCCATGGGCTGTAACCCACCAGGCTCCTCTGTCCATGGAATTCTCCAGCAAGATACTGGAGTGGGTTGCCATTCTCTTCTCCAGGGTATCTTCCTGAGCCAGGGACCGAACCTGGGTCTCCTGAACTGCAGGCAGATTCTTTACTGTCTGAGACACCAGGGAAGCCCCTAAGTGCCAGCTAATGTGTTACCTTTAGAAGTCAGTAGAGTTTGAACTCAAGTTATCAAGGCAGCTTGGGTCGGACTCTGGACTGGGAGTCAGAATACTTGGATTCAAATCCTGCCTCTGCTTCTTCTTGTCATTGGGTAAGTCATTTAATTCTGAGAATGTTTCCTCATTTCTTTCTAGATGAATAATACAAACCTCAAAGGGTTGTTGTGACTCTAAGTGAGATGATGTCTCTCCAAGGGCTTCAGTGGCAGTTGAATCTAAACCATTCATCTCTCATACTCTTAGCTGAGCTGAGAGTAGCGATGATGGATGGGTTAACGCTAGCTGATTGCCTGCTCTGTGGAAGAGCAGGAGAACTGTTGTGTGTCATCTTGGATGGGAAAATCGATACAAGCAAGAATCTGGGGGACAGAACTAAAAATCTGCACTGCCTTGTCAAATATTGGATTCCCTGTCACAGACATGGTCAAGCTGAGGCTTTATGTCTAGAGGTTTTGTAAAGCAGACTTGTTTCGAGTGAGAAGCTTGGTGTAGGCAACTTTTACTAAAGTTTTATCACTCTAAGCCAAATAAAGTGACAACTCCTTAAAGAGCAACATGATCACAAGCAATAGTAGGCCCCCTGGCAGGTCAACGGAGAGAAGATGATTATTTGCACACAGGAGTAACTTTTGATATACTTCCAACCATATATCTTCTAACTCTTCCACACTAGACCTGCCTCCCAGCAGCCCCTCAAATCCCTGCCATATAAAGTAAGTCATTCCATAATTCACTTAGCCTAGTGTCCAAAACAGAGAAGGCAAGGGCACCCCACTCCAGTATTCTTGCCTGGAAAATCCCATGGATGGAGGAGCCTGGTAGGCTGCAGTCCATGGGGTCACTAGGAGTCAACTGATGACTTCACTTTCACTTTTCAGTTTCATGCATTGGAAAAGGAAATGGCAACCCACTCCAGTATTCTTGCCTGGAGAAGCCCAGGGACGAGGAAGCCTGGTGGGCTGCTGTCTATGGGGTCGCACAGAGTCGGACAAGACTGAAGCGACTTAGCAGCAGCAGCAGCAGTGTCCGAGACAATTTGATTTATCTCTACTTATAAAAATGTTGCCCTGGAAAGATGCTGAAAAGAAATAAATCACATCAGTGTCAAAACTATAAACAACTCATTCACAAATATTTTATCTTCAGCCTAAACTTACCTTCCAGGGCCAGACTCATAGAGTCAATCTACAACTTACCAGCTAACTTCAACACGTCCTAAAATAAACTTACCATGTTTCCTTTACTCCTGCCTTCCAGACTTCCTTGTCTTGATGAATGAAACCATCATCCATCCTTTAGCCCCATTCAGAAGCTGGAGTCATCCTTACCCCCACTTCCCCCCTCGCTCCCCATATCCTGTCATTTTCACGTTCTAAATACCTCTTGAATGCATCTGCTTCTTCCTCCTCTCTTCCACTACTTACTACTTTCTTTTTAAAAAAAAAAAAAGATTTTAATTTTGTACTGGGGTACAGCCAATTAACAGTGTTGTGGTAGTTTCATGTGAACAGCAAAGGGATTCAGTCATACATATACATGGATCCATTCTCCCCCAAACTGCCCTCCCATCCAGGCTGGCACACAACATTAAGCAGAGCATACTCTGTGCTATACAGTAGGTTCTTGTTTGTTATCCATTTTAAATATATTTAGAACAAGCTTCCATTACCTGTTGCCTGGACTATTGCAGTAGCCTCCCATGATCTTCCTCATCCAGTCTTGTCCCCAGCCATTGCTCACTACTTGGCCTTCCCAATAATCCTAAAGAAAAGCTCAAAATGAGCCATAATTTACCACGTGTCTGGCTCTTAACTCGGCAGTCACCCCATCTCCTTCCTTCTCCCCCGCCCTCTTCACTTCAGTCACGTTGACCCTCTGTCTGATTTTCATACTCTCATGCTTCCATTCATCGCAGGGTCTTTTCTCCACCTTCCCTCTACCAGGAAGACCCTTCCCTCCTTTATGGGCCTCTTAGGTCCTATTCATCCTTCCTAAGGGTCACTTAAGAAGCATCCTCATTTCTTCAAGGAAACCTTCTGTTACCTCTTGGATCAGCTCAAATATGCCTATTTTGTGCTCTTAGGGCAATAATTAGCACTTGTTACAGATAAAGATGTATATTTTGGGATGATTATTCTCATTAGTATATATTTCCCCCAATAAACTATAAAACACAGGAGGGCAAGAACGGTGACATTTTTGTCCACTACTGGGTCCTAGAATGTGCCTGGGACATAAGAGATCCTCAATAAACATCTGGTTGGTAATTAAACAAATCAGTAATGATGAATGAAATGAAGAATAAATGCTCTATGTTCTTATGCAAGTCTTTTCATATCTCCTGCCCCGATTTTATCTCTGTGAAATTCGAAGGCAGGAGAAGCAGATAAGAAATGAACAGAGGATTTCTCTGGTGGTTGAGTGGGTAAAGAACCCACCTGCCAGGGTAGGGGACATAGGTTTGATCCCTAGTCTGGGAAGATCCACATGCTTTCGAGCAACTAAGCCTGTGCGTGACAACTACTAAGCCCATGCTCTAGAGCCCGAGAGCTGCGAATACCAAGCCCAAATGCTGCAACTGCTGAAGCCTCTACTCCTAGAGCCCGTGCTCCACAACAAGAGAAACCAACGCAATGAGAAATCTGTGCACTGAAACCAGAGAGCAGCCCCGATCATCACAACCAGAGAAAGTATGCTCACAGAAATGAAGACCTGGTGCAGCCAAAAATAAACAAAATAAAAATTTTAAAACAGTGTGATAAATGAATCAGACCTTTAGAACTTAAAAAAAAAAAAATGAAATGAACAGGAGAGGGAATTACAAAGCATATAGAATCTCCAGCGACTCATATTCTTTTGTTCCAAAATGTGAAATCTTAAAAACCTAATGGCATTGAAGATCCAAAAAAAAAAAAAAGTTGTGCTCCTGCTGAGCTCACAAATACATGCTTCTTTTCCCCACAAATAGAACAAGGAGATGCTTTCTGCAGGGATCAGAGCACATCTGTGTGGGTAAGGCCGAAGCACTGGGGTGTCCTGGGAAAGAACTGACTTCCACGTGAGCTCTCTGGTGTGCACATGCTCTCCTGTTCTTTCCAGAGAACTCTGAAATGGCCACTGTCAGAGAGTCCAGTTGTGGTTTTGGATGTATTCTTCCAGTTCACCTTCCAGTCTCGTAGCTGAGAAATATCATGTTTAAGGGGAGAAAAAAGTTTTCAAGCAAGCATTGCTTGCTGGAGGATGTCTCTCCTCCCTGCCACCCTCCCTTTCTGAAGCTCTCGCATTTGAGTGTTGTCAAGTTATCAGACAGTAACTAATCAAAACAGAGGGAATATGAGAAATGACTAAAAGTTTCATGCCAAGAATGAAAAAAATCGCCTGAAGGAGGTGGTGGCACCAGCCAGTCAAAAGACTCTACTTTCTTTCTGAGAAAATAAGACTTTTTGACTTACAGTATTTTCTCCTAAAATCTCCAAATCTTTTCCTTTCAAGTAAGTAACAGGTTAACTGATAAGAAGTTTTCTTAAGCAAGGTGGACACACTCAGGCCTGTGATGTCCTTTTTTAAATCAAGGCAGTAGCTGAAATAAATTGAAAGTGATTTCTTTATTCCCACAGGAGACAATGCTAAGAAAAGAGGTGGGAATGGGAATTATTTGCTCTGGGAGTCCCGGCCTGGCCACAGAGCAGTTTATCTAATTTGCATATGAGGCTGGGAGTTCCAGGAACTGTGTTCCCAAGAGGCTCCTACAATCCCACCCCTATTTCCACCACTGACCATGTGCTGCTTTTTATGGTAACTGGACATTAAGCTTCATAAAAGCAGCAAAGTTCAGCTAATCACTTAGAAAACCAGACGAGTGAATATACCACTCTAAAGCAGTGACGTCTTCAGGAGCCTTTGGTAGTTACTGAAACAAACAAGGGGATACTGTATCTACTGACAGTTAGGCCAAAAGAGAAAAAATAAGTTCATGTCTCCTCCTCAATATATTTTTCTCCATTCAGACTTCAGACAACTTCACCCTACCACACCCAGCTACTTGTGACTGGTTCCAGAGAGTGACAGCAGCTGATGAAAGAAGACATTCTTGCAACTCTTTCCCGCCAAAGACTCATGGTGAGATGGCCCTTCTCCAGTAGACTATACACTTCATCATTTGTGTCCATCTTTCAGTCCCGAGAGAGACAAACTCCAAAGGGGAAATCACCCTTCCGAGGGAGCTCTAGGTCAGACTTTGGGAAGTGGAAGCAGGGATGTGCAGATCAGCTTGGACTGCTGGCCACCCCCTCAGAAGCTGAGTCACTGACCTGGCCGATTCATTTAATCGCTTGGAAAGTGGTTAGGCTGAACAAGACATGTAGTGATTAGTAATTCAGCCTGGTGTCAGAGCTTCGTGTTTTTCACTGTCAGACACCAACTGCAGCTCTTCTCTTGGAATCAACAGGAAGTGAGAATTGCAAGCCAAATTTGACACTACTTGACGTAACCAGGGATGGACGTTGGCCCTGATTTCTCCACCCAATAACACACAGATTTTAAGTGAGTCCTTCTAACGAAATACATCAACATAATATCAAGGGCAGACTAAGGCATTAAGAATTGAAGAAAACCAATTTTGCTAACTCAGACTTAATCCTTTGTTCTTATCTTTCATTTAATAACAAAGTAAATTTAAAAATATTTTTAATTCCCAGATATAGATCTGAAGATGTATGAATAAAAATAAAATAATATTTATTAAATAACTACTCACACTAATTGGGGAAAACTGTGATTGAGGAAAACAGAAAATCTACTTTCCAGATTAATTTTTTTCACCATGATGCATTTGTGAAATATCCTAAACTGGGCACAGTAAGACGTAGCCACGTAGTCAAAAGTAAAACAAACAGACTTTTTATGAAACATTTCCTATTTCTGGTTACAATTACAGTTGTGATGATTGATTCATGTTTAGCAATTTCCAACTATAGTTGTGGGACTAGCAATAAGAATTTAAATTTGATCATTTTACAAGGACTGTTTCATAAAAGAAAGTAATATGTGTATGTCTTTGCACTCACTTCTGTTCTTTCTCTATTTTCTGTCTTGACTCTGCAATCCATTCCATACCTAGTCCCCAGATTACTTTTCCTAAAATATCATGGCTATGCTTGAAATTGGTTGAAACCTGACCACATGTCAGTGGTCACTTAGCTAAACACAGATGAGAAAAGGTAAACATAATGGTTTTACCCTAAAAAGTTCATAGTCAGTGATACTCCTCTAGTCAAATTCTCCTGGTTCTTTACAGGACTATGGGTTCTTTACAGGTTAAAGTTCAAATTTTAACCTGATAGTCCTGAACTCCGAAATTCAGACCTTTCCAGAGTTATCTTCTCTCAAACGGTCCATACTCAGGCCCAGACCCCTGCCTCTCCACCTCATAGTTTAAAATGCCCCTTCCTTTACATATCCAAAATTCCCACAGAGCTTGACTCACTTAACTTTCAAAAGATCGTGTCTGACCACTCTGCCTTTTCCTGAATTCCAATTACTTAGATTATCTTTATCAGTTTCAGCTTGACACTATCCCATATACTCTGTCCCGACCAAAATCAACTCTAAATACATAAATACTTGCCTACATATGAACCTATGTATATACACACCTGTGTCTTAAAGCAAAGGGAGCTGGACTGGGGACATTCATCCTGTAACGACGGCAGGGACACAGGCTCCATTGGTGTAAGGGGCTGGGATGATCATTTACAAACATAGGCATGGGGAGTGGGTTGCAAGCCATGTTATTAGGAGGAACATGAATTTCTTGTGTAACTCAGATAGGATGGTCTTGAGAAGAAAAAGTAATTATTACCAGAGGAAGTTTTATTTCAGACTCAATGAGAAAACAGGAGCTCCCTGAAATCAAAGATGGTGTTCTTTCCCCACATCCCTCTGCAAAGCTTCAGAGTGTCTCCTTCCTGCTCCGTGTTCCTGACCATCCACCACCCACACCCCCACCTCTCCCCAAAGAGACACCAAACATCAGCACCTGCCCTTTCTTAGAGTCAACAAAGATTGAGTGGAAGGAACAGTCTAGCAGGGCTTCCTTTTCTGTAGGGATGTGGGGTATAGGATATCACAAGGTGGAAGAATAATAAAGAGGTATTCTTAGAGCAAAGGAAGAAGAAAGCAGGAGCTTGGGGCATGTCCATGTATAAAACCCTTGGAGCCTAGACAATATGGCCCCATCTGTTCGTGTGGAACAAAGGACGAAGTTGGCTTACCCAGTTCCTAATTCTTCCCTTTCCTCCTTATGATATATGACTCTGAGGCAATTAGTTACCCAACCTCAGGAGGAAAAAGAAAAAAAGATCAGCAATCACAAATGTGGAATGAACCACCAGGGGTTATCCCAATACTTCACTGCACATTATAATAAACTATTGGGAAAGACATCCTTGATGATGACTAGGAATCTAGGAAACCCTAAAGCTGAAGCACCCTGCTCCCCAGCCCCTATCCCAGCTTCCACCATCTCCAGCAGACATTCTGAGGGCCCCGGTATTGCCAGCACTGAAGGAGAAAATACCACCTTAGACTGAGAGGAAACTAGGACACTAAGAAGAAGCCTTCCTTTGACAGCCTTCTCCTTGTGTCTTCCCACTTGACCACTGATATTTCAATCACAATTTAAGCTCTGTTTTCATGTGATGAGTCATCTTCAGTCTTACGAGTTATTGTGTCAAAATAGTTTCTTAAAATATGTCTGATAAGTGTCACTTTGGGAGAAAGTGCTCCTGGGCAGCTTCTCCATCCCAGTGACATTTCTACCTGTAGATCACACAGAAGGCCAGCATGACCTTGCAATAATTTTAATTTCTTCTTGCAAGGTTCCCCACAATGTTGACACCAACTGTCATTTGTCTTGGTACACAAACCCCCCAGTATCAAGCATGGCATGCATCACTACTCACTGTCCTGGTCATATATGTCTGCTACAGTCATCTGCTGTATGTACCAGAATTCATTCACTGTGTCCTTAATCACTTTCTTTATCTGTCAAACAAATAGTAATAACACATTCCCACAACCTTAGACTTGTAAAGATTAAATGAGTTGGTATGACCTTATGTGTTAACACCAGGCATTGGAAAACTTTTCTGTAAAGGAAAGTGAAAGTGAAGTCGCTCAGTCGTGTCCGACTCTTTGCGACCCCATGGACTGTAGCCTACCAGGCTCCTCCATCCATGGGATTCTCCAGGCAATAGTACTGGAGTGGATTGCCATTCCCTTCTCCAGGGGATCTTCCCAACCCAGGGATCGAACCCGGGTCTCCCGCATTGTAGACAGACACTTTACCGTCTGAGCCACCAGGGAAGTCTTTTCTGTAAAGGACCCAATAGAAATATGTTTAAATTTTACAAGTCATTCAGTTTCTGTCTCAATACTCACCTCTGTCATTATAGAACAAAATCAGTCCTAAGCAAATAAACATAAGTGTGTTCCAATAAAACTTTATTTATAAAGATAGGTGGTAAACTGAATTTGGCCTATAGGTGATACTTCGATGGCTGGATGAAAGAATGAGTGTTCGATAAATTTGGAGTGATCACACTTATTAGCTGATCAATGCTGGCAGTTCTTTGCATTCACATTTGTTTCTTTTATTTCTAGTAACATCTGGAATTGAATTCTGGAGACCCTAACTTACCTATCATCACCGTGGCCACTGATGCAGAAAGGAAATGCAGGAGGGTTCTCAGCTTCCTTATACGTGCATATCATCTAGTGGAGGAAAGTGTAATTGCAATTGTTTTCACGTTTTGGGCCTTGATAAAGCACATCCTTGGTCAGAGGGCCGTTTCCATAGTCTGCCCACAGTGGGCATCTACAACTGGACTAAAGGACCTGTCCGACCCACTTGGCTTTGAGTAAATTTCTAATAGGCCTTTGATAGGCATTCTTACAACTCAGAGCTCGATGGTGACAATCCAGAAGTGTGCACTGAGAGGATATAAAGATTACTTACTGGGTGAAGATATCATGAAAATACAATGTCTTTGACTTCAGGAAAATGACTAAATTTAGATTTGTGCTGTTTTTAATGTTTTCCTAACTTTTCCTCTGAGTATCATAATTTGGATAATATTCAAAGGTGAGAAGGTAAGGAATTGAGCTGTCATTACCGATGCTTCTTTTCATATGATACATATATGATATAGATCCTGGTAGTTTCCTGACCATATTTAATGTACATGCATGCATGCTCAATCACTTCAGTCATGTCCAACTCTTTGCAACATTTTGGACTGTAGCCTGCCAGGCTTGTCTGTCCGTGGGATTCTCAAGGCAAGAATACTGGAGTGGGTTGCTATGCCCTCCCACAGGGGATCTTCTGGACCCAGGGATCCACCCCAAATCTCTTGTGTCTCCCGCATTGGCAGGTGGGTTCTTTACCACTAGCACCATTTGGAAAGCCCCTTAATGTGAAACAGATCTAAATATTTATGAATATGTTACTATTCATTAACTGAGTAATTAATATGTTACTATTATGTTACCATTTCTATGATCTTTTCCATACACACCCGTGAAGGGCAAAACTTGGGTTTGTCAGATTGAGATATGTGTAAATAAAATTATGAACCTCTTGTTGAAGTCAACAAAAAAATTAAGAAATACACTATTATTTATGGTACTGTGTATTTAATAATGCTAACAAATACTTTGGAGAAACAATACAGTATAGGTATGTTTTTATCTTAAATTAGCCTTCTCTAGAGTATTGAATGAACCCTTAGCATAAGGTGGAGGAGCTGCTTGAATCCGGGTCATATTTCTCTTTACTTCATGGACGCCGTCTATTGATCACTGCCTCATTCTAATTATCTTCCACACTGACCCATGCTATGTTTACTGCTGCCCCAGATCATTGCCAATAACACTAATTGCTGAGAATTCCATCTCTCTCTCTGCAACTGTGCAGAGGTTAGAACTTAAGTTAACAGCATCTTCATAAAAACCATCATTCTAGAACTCAGGCTTTTCATTATTAATATTTTTGTGGAAAGCCTCTCCACCAGCATATTCTCTGGGAAATTTTTTGATACATGGATCCCTGAGGATGACTTTATCATTATTTCATAGTACAATTATATATTAAGATTGCTTGTTATTGTGGTGAACCAATGATATTAGCAGACCCCCTTTTTTTTTTTTGGAGCAAAGAAAGATTGATTGCAGAGTCATGCAAGGAGACAAGTGGTTCATGCCCTAAAAAGTCTTGAGCTCCCTGAAGGGTTTTAGCAAAGGATTTTTTTTAAACTTTTTGTTTTGCATTGGAGTACAAAGGAAATGGCAACCCACTCCAGTGTTCTTGCCTGGAGAATCCCAGGGACGGGGGAGCCTGGTGGGCTGCTGTCTCTGGGGTCACACAGAGTCGGACACAACTGAAGCGACTTAGCAGCAGCAGCAGCACAGCCAATTAACAATGTTGTGACGGTTTCAGGTGAACAGTTAAGGGACTTAGCCATACATGTATCCATTATCCATTCAGTATACATGTATCCATTCTACCTCAAACTCTCCTCCTTTTCAGGCTGCCACAAAACATTGAGTAGAGTTCACTGTGCTATACAATAGGGCTTTATTGGTTATCCATTTTAAATATAGCAGGGTGTACATGTCCATCCAAACTCCCTAACTATCCCTTTCCCCCATCTTTGCCCACTCCCAGCCCCACCCCCCGGCAATCATAAGTTCGTTCTCTAAGTCTCAGCAGACACATTTTTTTACATGCTATGTATTAAGATTTGATTTAGGTCATACCTGAATGGCTAGTGGTGTTGCCCACTTTCTTCCATTTAAGTCTGAATTTGGCAATCAGGAGTTCATGATCTGAGCCACAGTCAGCTCCCGGTCTTGTCTTTGTTGACTGTATAGAGCTTCTCCATCTTTGGCTGCAAAGAATATAATCAATTTGATTTCGGTGTTGACCATCTGGTGATGTCCATGTGTAGAGTCTTCTCTTGTGTTGTTGGAAGAGGGTGTTTGCTATGACCAGTGCATTTTCTTGGCAAAACTCTATTAGTCTTTGGCCTGCTTCATCCCGCATTCCAAGGCCAAATTTGCCTGTTACTCCAGGTGTTTCTTGACTTCCTACTTTTGCATTCCAGTCCCCTATAATGAAAAGGACATCTTTTTTGGGTGTTAGTTCTAAAAGATCTTGTAGGTCTTCATAAAACCGTTCAACTTCAGCTTCTTCAGATCATGATCTGAGCCACAGTCAGCTCCCGGTCTTGTCTTTGTTGACTGTATAGAGCTTCTCCATCTTTGGCTGCAAAGAATATAATCAATCTGATTTCTGTGTTGACCATCTGGTGATGTCCATGTGTAGAGTCTTCTCTTGTGTTGTTGGAAGAGGGTGTTTGCTATGACCAGTGCATTTTCTTGGCAAAACTCTATTAGTCTTTGCCCTGCTTCATTCCGCATTCCAAGGCCAAATTTGCCTGTTACTCCAGGTGTTTCTTGACTTCCTACTTTTGCATTCCAGTCCCCTATAATGAAAAGGACATCTCTTTTGGGTGTTAGTTCTAAAAGATCTTGTAAGTCTTCATAAAACCGTTCAACTTCAGCTTCTTCAGCATTACTGGTTGGATAGACTTGGATAATTGTGATATTGAATGGTTTGCCTTGGAGACGAACAGAGATCATTCTGTCGTTTTTGAGATTGCATCCAAGTACTGCATTTCGGACTCTTTTGTTGACCATGATGGCTACTCCATTTCTTCTGAGGGATTCCTGCCCACAGTAGTAGATATAATAGTCATCTGAATTAAATTCACCCATTTCAGTCCATTTTAGTTCGCTGATTCCTAGAATGTCGACATTCACCCTTGCCATCTCTTGTTTGACCACTTCCATTTTGCCTTGATTCATGGACCTGACATTCCAGGTTCCTATGCAATACTGCTCTTTACATCATCGGATCTTGCTTCTATCTCCAGTCACATCCATAACTGGGTATTGTTTTTGCTTTGGCTCTATCCCTTCATTCTGTCTGGAGTTATTTCTCCACTGATCTCCAGTAGCATATTGGGCACCTAATGACCTGGGGAGTTTCTCTTTTGCTATCCTATCATTTTGCCTTTTCATACTGTTCATGGGGTTCTCAAGGCAAGAATACTGAAGTGGCTTGCCATTCCCTTTTCCAGTGGACCACATTCTGTTAGTCCTCTCTACCATGACCCACCCATCTTGGGTTTACCCGCAGACATGGCTTAGTTTCATTGAGTTAGACAAGGGTGTTGTTCTAGTGTGATTAGATTGACTAGTTTTCTGTGAGTATGGTTTCAGTGTGTCTGCCCTCTGATTCCCTCTTGCAACACCTACCATCTTACTTGGATTTCTCTTACCTTGGGCATGGGGTATCTCTTCACAGCTGCTCCAGCAAAACACAGCCACTGCACCTTACCTTGGATGAGGGTATCTCCTTACCGCCACCGTTCCTGACCTTCAACGTAGGATAGCTCCTCTAGATAACATTAATTATTGGAGATAAAAATTACAATAGTCGTTCCAGATGGGGTGGAGAATACTATTTGAAACTAAAGGGGGTCTCTTGTGGCCTTCTGTGATGCCACAAATATTCAACAGCTTAAACTTTCATCTGGGGGTGGGTAGTTACACAAGTGCATAATTATATAATATGTATCTAGCTGTGTAATTACAACTTATGCATTTTATTATACATATTTTTATCAAAAATGAGTAAACAATAGTAACAGCAGAAGAGCAATACAGAAATAATTTTTCTTTTAGCTAAGCTGGACTAGCATATGGAAGATTAGAGATTTCACTTAAAAAAAAAAAAACTAGATGAAATATGCAGAACTAGGAAAACAAATAGTTTGAGGCCATCAGTGAAGCTCCCAAGACTAGAATGTGTGGATTAAGACCTGTACATTTTATCAGCCTCTTTCTGCTACTGGCATTTGCAATTTATGGAACTCAAGAGGTGGAGAAATCCAGGCAAAAGGCCATGGTTAAAAAGAAGAAAAATCAGCAGAACTTGGAGGGATGACATAAGTCTGAGCAAATCAAAAGATAAATTCAGTGCAATCAAGCAGCTAGGATTTAAAGGGCTAAGAACATGATGAGTCAATCTTAAAACAGTTCATAGTTTGCTCTTTATGGCATTTGCAAGGCAGGGAACTAAGGAGCCAAGCATAAAGCCACCAAAAGTATAGCAAGCTATCTGTAATCTTACAGAGCTTGTTACTCAGCCAAACTTGGGTTCACTTACTCAACTTGCAGCAAAGCTGATTTGCTGATACCTAGTTGTGGTAAAGGAAAGAACAGCATTTATTGTGTGGCCAAGCAAGGAAAATGGGGAGCTCATGCTTAAAAGATGCAAACTCCCTGATAACTTTTAGGTAAGGGTTTTTAAAGACAGGGCGAAGGAGAGGATTGTGGAGTTTGTGATCAGTTCATGCTCAGTTTTTTGACTGGTTGATGATGAAGTAACAGGGTGATATTTCAGGAATCTCAGTTGACAACCTTTTGGTTCCAACTGGTCTAATGTCTATGTGCTGGCGGCAGCATGGAGATAACTTTTACCTGATGGGTGTTAGCACATGTAAAACAGCTCAGGAATGTGGCTCAGTATATTATTGATATCCCTAGAGGAGGACTAAAGGTCCTTGACTTTGTTTTATGACCAAACTATTATTATTTTGTCCAACTGGATGGTTTTCCTTTGTTTCTACCTTTTCTAATTTCTCTGATTGAATTTGATCTTTGGAACTAAGAGAAGGCTGAGGAGGCTAGAGTTTTCTTATAGACAAGAGGCTGAGGATACAGGAGGGTAGATCCTTGGGAAGGTACCACTAGGTCTATTTGGTTCCTAAAGAGCCCAAAAAGAAACAATCAAATAAAAAAAGCCCAGTTATCAACAGGGACATTCAGGTGGGATCCCTGGAAAGCTCCTTCTTAGTAGTGTAAGAATGCAAGATGCTAGTAAAACTGAGTCTCTAAATCAGTCCAATCACTGGTTGAGTATCATCCCCTCCAAGCTATCCATCAGAGGAGAGAATTGACCTTCTCAGGATAAAGAATACATCACCCAGAACCATCACAATATTATAGAATGATGGTTGACATTAAACACACAAACACACACACCCACACACACCCCAAATAGATCAAGATAAACAACCAGAAGAAAAAAAATATTTAGAGAAACTGACTCACAGAAGACGCATGATGGAAGTTACTGGACCCAGATGCTAAAATAACTTTGATTAGTAAGTTGAATAAAATAGTTTATAAGGTGTATTACAGAGTCTCAGAAAATATAATAAAATTCTAAATTGGAAAATGGAATAATTAATGTGTCAGTAATGGTTCATCAGTTGTGGTAAGTGTACCATACAAAGGTAGGATATAAGCAATAAGGGAAACTGGATGTGGGGTATATGGGAATTCTCTATATTATTTTTGTAACTTTTCTATAAATCTAAAACTCTAAAATTGAAATTGTTAGCTCTGATGTATTAATAAGTTAAGAACAAATCTTAGAGAAAAAGAGTTATCAAAGAATGACAAGTCAGCAGCAAATACTGAATTGAAGAATAAACAGCAAATGAATAGAAAAATCCATGAAAGTATATAACTACAGAAAAAAAAGTTTTAAAAAATTATATAACTTTGGTAATTGAAGCCCTAGTGATAGAGGAGAAAGAGAAAGGGGTATGGATAGGTTAGCGATAATGGACAGTGGATAATGGGATAATGGTAGGGATAATGATAAGAATTCTCCAAAACTGAACATCAAACCACAGATCCAAATACTCTAAAAGACAGTCAGGATATATATATAATAGAACCTGGCACACTGATATATCACTCTTGGAATACAAGGAGAAAATCTCAAAGGCATCTTAAATCAATAAAACTGATAGTGACTTCTCAACAAAATTGAAGAATCAGTTCAGTTCAGTCACTCAGTCATGTCCAACTCTTTGCAACCCCATGAATCGCAGCACGCCAGGCCTCCCTTTCCATCACCAACTCCCGGAGTTCACTCAAACTCAGGTACATCGAGTCTGTGATGCCATCCAGCCATCTCATCCTCTGTCGTCCCCTTCTCCTCCTGCCCCCAGTCCCTCCCAGCATCAGAGTCTTTTCCAATGAGTCAACTCTTTGCATGAGGTGGCCAAAGTACTGGAGCTTCAGCTTTAGCATCATTCCCTCCAAAGAAATCCCAGGGCTGATCTTCAGAATGGACTGGTTGGATCTCCTTGCAGATCCAATGAAAAATAAGGGATAGTAAATTAACACCTTTAAGTGGCTAAATAATAAAACCAGACCTCCTAAAATGCTACATTCAAGTGAAAGCAAAAAGACATTTCCAAACAAATACAGTGAGAAATCTTCATTGGCATATTTCCCCCAAAAGGGTAAATGGCACTCTTTAGGCAGAAGGAAAATTGGACTAGATGGAAGAAATGGAAATTAAGAACATGAGAAAAAACTTAATATGTGAATATTGATGATATAAAATAGTTAAATAAATATTCATGGAATAAAGTAATAGTAAGTATAATGCAGGGTTTAAACATAAACACAGTTACTATACATAATATACACACAAACATATATATATACACTCATATATTTATATAATTTAGTTCAGTTCAGTTCAGTCGCTCAGTCGTGTCCGACTCTTCATGACCCATGGACTGCAGCCCACCAGGCTTCCCTGTCCATCGCCAGCTCCTGGAGCTTGCTCAGACTCATGTCCATAGAGTCAGTGATGCCATCCAACCGTCTCACATCCTAATGACAGTGATAATACAAAAGTTGGGATTGGCAATGGAGATAAAAGGAGTTAGTCTTCTAAGATCCATGTCTTGTCCATGGAGTGGAAGGAAACTAATTTGAAGTATACTGAGATAATATCTATCTATCTACTGAATATATAATTCATATATGTTTTTCATTTACCTTTTGTGTATAGACATACACAGAAATTTTCTGTCTCTTTCTCTCATTGATGTTTTTTCTAAGATTTAGCTTATTCACAGATATGCTATCTAATTTAGAGTGGATTGTTGATACAGCAATTGGAATATTTATGAAAAATCCTGCTCTGTTTACAGCAGGGATCCCTCATCAATAAACATTAATCAGGCAACATATTTTCCTATTGCTGCTGATGCTGTATCTGTTCTATGACCTAAATAAAGATTTTAAATCTGTGTTGATAATCTGGCACCTTTCAAATGCATTACATTCACTTGAGAGAATAAGAATAAACTAATAAAAAGTGACATAAAAAAGTGACAACTCGGAGTTTAACTAGAACCCAAACAACTTTATGGCAACTCGTGTTTTGTTCCCCAACCTAAGATACAAATTTCCATACATATTTAGATATTCTTGCTAACTGGCATGTTGAAGGTTGTGGTGGGGTTCTGACCCTGTGAAAATCTGTAAGGACAAATAAAACAAAAGTAATAAGATAGCGGTGACAGGGCAAAGAACATCACAATTCCAGAAGGATAGAATGATAAATTATCTGACTGGATGGTTCTAGGGGGCCCAATTCTTAGAGTTACCCTATTCCCCTCTAGCACAGAGCTCTCATTGACTGACGGTGAACTCTGAACTTGAAGAGAAAATTGGAATCAGGAGAATTGAGAGCATTCTTATGCCCTTTCTTTGCAATAATTTTAAAGGACATATGTCTTTCAAATAATTCTGTTGGATTTGATTTCAGGCAATAAGAGGTCAGTAAATACATTTATGATAGAAGGAAGAGATAGAAATATTAAGGGGAAAACCCCAAGTCACAGCAATAAACTCCTCTCACAGAACATAAAAAGGAATATCTTCAGAGGAGCTTAAATCAGCAACCTTTGGAAAAGTGTAAAGTTTCAGTTCACATAGTTTGCTTTCTCTCTCTTTTTAAAAATTCTAACATGAAACAATCTTTGACAGCTTGTCAGAAATCATTTATTAGTTTACCAAGTTCTACTTATAATTCAGTCCAATTGAAGGGAAGGTTAGAGAGGCATGTTTATCTGGTGGCTTTGGCCTCCCCTGTACTTAGGGTGACTCATGACCTGGGAGAATCGATGAATCTTTATTAAATACACTCACAGCTTGCTCCTTCCAGTGCCTCTCTGAGCACCTATGCACACTTGGACCATGGAACTGATGAAGCATACTTTCACTGTATGCTGAGTTCCTTAAGGGCAAAGATTACTTCTTCACTCAGGGCTGTATCTCTAGCAGCTAGCAGAGTACTGGCTCCAAGTGGAAATCAATCAAAGTTTCCTAAATAAATAAGTGATTAAAAGAAAACTTAAGTTGAAGGTGGAATGTGGTATGTTGCTCATTTCTTCTAATCTGTGAAGCAATATCTGGTTTTTGACAAAGAGGGTCATAAACTTGTTTGTTTGGAAGATAAGATCAAGAATGAGAGAGGGAGGATACATAAGAGACTGTGTTGCTGCTGCTGCTGCTAAGTTGCTTCAGTCGTGCCCGAGTCTGTGTGACTCCATAGACAGCAGCTCACCAGGCTCCCCTGTCCCTGGGATTCTCCAGGCAAGAACACTGGAGTGGGTTGCCATTTCCTTCTCCAACGCATGAAAGGCATGAAAGTGCAAAGCGAAAGTGAATCTCTCAGTCATACCCGAATGCAGCCTACCAGGCTCCTCCGTCCATGGGATTTTCTAGGCAAGAGTACTGGAGTGAGGTGCCATTGCCTTCTCTGAAGAGAGTGTGTTAGGAGATAATAAAGGTTTAGAGGTCAGCATCCATTAACTCAGACATTTATTCCTGATTATATGGACTACCAAATATTCGGAATTGCAAATTAACGTAGCGACAGACATTTACACAGCAGTGATAAGAGTGTTGAGGAAGGCATTCATTATAAAACATACCTTCAAGAGGAGGAAGATAAAATATTGACCTCCTGCTCTTGTCGGTATATAAACAGAAAAGGGAAGTGGATGCTGATAAATGCTGCGGAAAGATAAAAAGGTAGTAAAGAGTCATGGAGGCATCAGAGCTTAATGCAGTCTGGGGAATGCTCTCCGAAATAAACTACTCCAGCCACTAGATTGAGAGTACACAAGTAGTAGGAGGGATTAGAAATCAGAGCCCAGGCAAACGTGAGGAGTGATGGTGGCTTAGATTAGTATTGAAGCGATAGAGAAATTGAATAATCAGATTCAGGATGTAATTTAGAGACAGAGCTTTTTTTTTTTTAATTAATGTTTGAGATATGGAATTGGAAAACCAAAGAGGAACCTAGAGTGATTCTTACTTTGTTAATCTAAACAATTGGGTGTGTAGTAATGCATTTGGTTGAGGTTGAAGAAAGCATGGGGAGTCAGGAGCAAATTTTTAGAGGGTTAGGAATCTATAGTTACACTTTCACCGAGTTAGATTTGAAATATATATTAGAGATCCACTTGGAAATGTTGACTTGGCAATTGGGTATTTAGAGGTAGAGTCCAGCAGCAGAGAAATAAAATAAATTCTGTATATAGAGAATATTGGAGAAGGAAATGACAACCTAACTCCAGTACTCTTGCCTGAAAAATCCCATGGATAAAGGAGCCTAGTGGGCTATAGTCCATGGGGTTGCAAAGAGCCAGACATGACTGAGTGACTAAACAATAAAGGATATACAATAGGGATTATGAGAATGAGATTAATAAATAAAACAGTGTTTGAACATGCTGGAATTTCTCTCTCCTTATTCACCACAGACAGATTACACGTAGATAAGAAGAAAGGAGGGCCAAGATTCCAACATTTACATATAAAGGAAAATCCCGTAAAGGGGACTTAGGAGACACTAGTGAGGCAGGTGTACAACCAGATACATGATGTCTTTGAATAAAATAAAATAAGTAAATATCTAAAGTATGAATTACTGTGAACTTCAGAGTTTGATATTTTCCCCTAGAATTCCTCCTTCTCAATTTCAGTAACAGTGCCATCCCCACATAGTCTGTGCTGGGAGCATCACCACTTAATCAAAAGCCACATTTCCTGGTCTTCCTTCTACCTAAGAAGCAATGGAACTAAATCCTGGTCAGCGAAATGTGACCCGCATGATGTGGCATTGCATGCAATATCTGGGTCAGATTCTTTAGGAAGCGCTTGCTCTTTGCACTCACTTGCTGGACAAGGGAGACAGCAGGTGTGGCTGAATGCAAACATGGAATGGTCCTGTTGACGAGGGCTGCACCATAGAATTGGCTGAGGACTGCCAACTTAGGGACGGTTATATAGAAGAAAAATAAATACAATTTTGCCTCATTTAAGCCTCAGTAGTTAAAGATGTCTTTGTTACAGCATTTCATCCATACACTAATTTAATAGATAAGGTTGCTGGTGTCAATATCTTGCAGGGCTTATTGTTAGGGGAGACCTTACCTGGAAGGCTTCCCAGGTGGCGCTAGTGGTAAAGAACCTGCCTTCCAATATAGGAGCATAAGCGACATGGGTCCAAGCCCTGGATACAACAGTGAACAAAACAGATGAAAAACCTCAACCCTCATTGAACTCACATTGTAAGCAGGGTTTTCTTTCTGAGGTTAGCTCTTTTAGCTTCTTCTTAATCTTTTGCATTTTTCCTTCTTGTTGGATGCTGCTTCTTACTGACAACAAAGAGGCCCAAGCTGCCTTTTCCTCTTCCTTATAGATTGAATTAAGTAAAATCTACTCTGTGGAAAAAACCTTTCTTGAATTCCATTAAGCAAGTTAAGCCCTCCAACCTCTGAGATTAATAATACTTTCCACTAACAGCACAACTTTTTAAATTAATTTTCACAGTATACTTATATTCTGTCTTTTCATATATACCTGTATAAACTGCTAGATTTTTCTATAAACCTAATGTTAGTAACGTTATGACCAATCTAGACAGCACATTAAAAAGCAGAGACATCACTTTGCCAACAAAGGTCTGTCTAGTCAAGGCTATGGTTTTTCCAGTGGTCATGTATGGATGTGAGAGTTGGACTGTGAAGAAGGCTGAGCACCGAAGAATTGATGCTTTTGAACTGTGGTGTTGGAGAAGACTCTTGAGAGTCCCTTGGACTGCAAGGAGATCCAACCAGTTCATCCTAAAGGAGATCAGTCCTGAATATTCTTTGGAAGGACTGATACTGAAGCTGAACTCCAATATTTTGGCCACCTGATGTGAAGAACTGACTCATTTGAAAAGATCCTGATGCTGGGAAAGATTGAAGGCAGGAGGAGATGGGGATGACAGAGGATGAGATGTTTGGATGGCATTGCTGACTCAATGGACATGAGTTTGAGTAAACTCCAGGAGCTGGTAAGAATCAGAGAGGCCTGGCATGCTGCAGCCCATTGGATTGGAAAGAGTCGGACACAACTGAGCAACTGAACTGAACTGAGTGTTAGTAACTCAATTGTGTCCATCTCTTTGTGAGTCCATGGATTGCAGCCCTCCAGGTTCCTCCATCCATGGAATTCTCCAGGCAAGAATACTAGAGTGGGTAGCCATTCCCTTCTCCAGGGGATCTTTCCAACCCAGGAATTGAACTCAGATCTCCTCTATTGCAGGCAGATTCTTTACCATCTGAGCCACCAGGGAAGCCCCATATACTTTTAGGGCAGTGATGTATTTATTGTTTATATTCCATGTACATGTGTAACATGTTCAAAATACACTGGTTGAATATGTGATCGAGATGCTACATTCAGGTTGGTGATGGACAGGGAAGCCTGGCATGCTGCAGTTCATGATGTCACAAAGGGTTGGACACAACTGAGCGACTGAATAGACTGACTGACTATCATTCCATCTCTCTTATAATTTATCATTAATTTGTTGATTTATTCAGTTATTCCATCTGCTATGAATATGTCTTAGGTCTGGTATACAAGGATTTTTGCATTCAGAGGGCATGTAGAGAAGGAAAGACAAGAAAGAAAACTTGAACTGAAACTCTCATTATTTAGATCTTTTATCATTTTACAGTTAGAACTGGACATGGGACAACTGATCAGTTCTGAACTGGGAAAGGAATACAACAAGGCTGTATATTGCCACCCTGCTTATTTAACTTATATGCAGAGTGCATCATGTGAAATGCCAGGCTGAATGAATCATGAGCTGGAATCTTGATTGCTGGGAGAAATATCAACAGCCTCAGATATGCAGATGATACCACTCTACTGGCAGAAAATAAAGAGGAACTCAAGAGCCTCTTGATGAGGGTGAAAGAGGAGAGTGAAAAAGATGTCTTAAAACTTAACATTCAAAAATAAGAGATTATGACATCTGGTTCCATCACTTCATGGCAAACAGAAGGGGAAAAAGTGGAAGCAGTGACAGATTTTATTTTCTGTGGCTCCAGAATCACTGTGCATGATGACTCTAGCCATGAAATTAAAACATGTGTGCTCCTTTGAAGGAAATCTATGACAAACCTAGACAGTGTATTAAAAATCAGAGACATCACTTTGTCAGCTAAGGTCTGTCTAGTCAAAACTATGGTTTTTCTAGTAGTCATGTATGAAAGTGAAAGTATGTGTTAGTCGCTCAGTCATGTCTGACTCTTTGCAACCCCATAGATTGCAAGCTGTCAGGCTCTTCTGTCCATGGAATTCTCTAAGCAAGAATAATGGAGGAGTTGCCATTTTTTTCTCCAGGGGATCTTCCAAACTCAGGGATTGAACCCAGGTCTCCTGCATTGCAGGCTGATTCCTTACTGTCGAGCTACCAGGGTATTCTGTGGCTCCAGGGTATCCACCAGGGTATATGACTGTGAGAAATGGACCACAAAGGAGGCTGAGTGCTGAAGAATTGATGCTTTCAGATTGTGGTGGTGGAGAAGACTCTTAAGAGTCACTTAGGCAGCAAGGAGATCAAACCAGTCAATCCAAAAGGAAATCAACTTTGAATCTTCATTGGAATGACTGATGTTGAAACTCCAACACTTGGGCCACCTGATGTAAAGAGCCAACTCACTGGAAAAGACCCTGATGTTGGGAAAGATTGAGGGCAGGAGGAAAAGGGGCAACAGAGGATGAGATGGTTTTATGGCATCACTGACTCAATGAACATGAGTCTGAGTCAACTCTGAGAGATAGTGAAGGACAGAGGAGCCTGGTGTGCTGCAGCCCATGGGGTCACGGTGAATCAGACATGACTTAGTGACTAACTAAAAAAAAAAAAAAAAATTAAATGACATACAGAGAATACTGACACTGCTGGATTTCAACCTGCCAACAACAGATTCTGATTCTGAGCCACCAGTATAGCCCTGTTGCTTGAGAAGATAAACTGGGCAGCCAATGGCAAGTTGATTATGTAAGCATATTCCAGAAGCAGGCAGTCTCAGGCAGTGCCATATCTAAGGGCTTATGATGTGTTTGATCTGCTGGCATGCAATCCCATAAAACACATCACACTAGACAATTGACTTCACAGCAAATACAGTTCAAAAAAGGACCCACAACTGTGGTATCAGCCAGCCATATTGCATACTACACTCCCAGGAAGCTGTCTAACAAGCAGAGCTTTGGAACAAAGTTATGAAGACAGAGCTAAGGCTCTAGATTGGAGGGGATTCTTTTCAGAGTTAGGACAGCATCCTCCAGGACACAATATGTGCCTTGAATCAGTGAGCTTTATCTGCTACCTTTTCCCCAGTAGGAAGACTACCTGGGTTCAAGATGCTCAAATGTTCCCACTCACCATCACTTCCAGTGGCTCCCTTGAGGAATACATGCTTCTGGCCCCACGACTCTGGATGGAGTAGGCTTAGAGGTCCTGATCCCCAGGGGGGAGTACATGCCAGGAGGCATGTCAGGAATATCACCGCATTGTAACCCTGACTTCTAGCAGGGCACTTTGGGTGCCTTGTGTTCAAAGACTTCCATGAAAGAAGGGACACTGTCATCTTGGGTTACTCATCATTGATCGTCAGAAAGTTGGTAGATTCACAACGAAGATAGGGATATACTGAGTATCCAAGCCATCCACTTGGCTTTTTATTCAGTTCAGTTGCTCAGTCATGTCTGACTCTTTGTGACCCCACAGAGTGCAGCGTCCCAGGCTTCCCTGTCCATCACCAACTCCCAGANCTGTGGCCACTGCTGACTTTTCCAAATTTGCTGGCATATTGAGTGCAGCACTGTCACAGCATCATCTTTTAGGACTTGAAATAGCTCTACTGGAATTCCATCACGTCCATTAGCTTTGTTCATAGTGATGCTTTCCAAGGCCCACTTGACTTCACATTCCAGGATGTCTGGCTCTAGGTGAGTGATCACATCGTTGTGATTATCTGGGTCATGAAGATCTTTTTTGTACAGTTCTTCTGTGTATTCTTGCCACCTCTTCTTAATATCTTCTGCTTCTGTTAGGTCCAGACCATTTCTGTCCTTTATCGAGCCCATCTTTGCATGAAATGTTCCCTTGGTATCTCTAATTTTCTTGAAGAGATCTCTAGTCTTTCCCTTTCTGTTTGCCTCTATTTCTTTGCATTGATTGCTGAGGAAGGCTTTCTTATCTCTTCTTGCTATTCTTTGGAACTCTGCATTCAGATGCTTATATCTTTCCTTTTCTCCTTTGCTTTTTGTGTCTCTTCTTTTCACAGCTATTTGTAAGGCCTCCTCAGCAACCCTTTTGCTTTTTCGCATTTCTTTTCCATGGGGATGGAAAAGATCCCCGTCTCCTGTACAATGTCACGAACCTCTGTCCAAAATTCATCAGGTACTCTGTCAGATCTAGTCCCTTAAATCTACTTCTTACTTCCACTGTATAATCATAAGTGATTTGATTTAGGTCATAAATCAAAATGATTTAGGTCTTGGTATTTGAAGTAAAGTGAAGTGAAGTTGCTCAGTCGTGTCCAACTCTTTGCGACCCCATGGACTGTAGCCTATCAGGCTCCTCCGTCCATGGGATTTTCCAGGCAAGAGTGCTGGAGTGGATTGCCATTTCCTTCTTGGTATTTAGGTGACCTCAAATCACTGGGAGGACTTTCTAGGTAGCTCAGTGGTAACAAATTTCCCTTCCAATGCTGGAGACATGGGTTCAATCCCTGCATCAGGAAGATCCCCTGAAGAAGGAAATGACAACCCACTCCAGTTTTCTTGTATGGGAAATCCCATGAACAGAGGAGACTGGTGGTCTACAGCCCACGGGGTTGCAAAATAGTTAAACATGACACAGCTGCTAAACAACAATAAAAATCATTGGCAAGATTTTTTCTTTCATTTGGCAGCATAAAATTCCTGGTTTTGCTGCATAACTCCTGTCAAACATGTTTCTTTCATCAGTGTTTTGATTTTAAGTGTGATACATACTACGCACTGGTACATTCTTTCTCTAATCTCATTTTTTTAAATTGTTTCATTTCCCATTTCAAAGCTAACACATGCTGATCACATCATAATAGATGAAAAGTAAAGCAAATTTCCCTTTGGCCCACCATCTAGGGATAACCAGTATCAATAACTTCCTAACAGGAAACTATATTCAATATACTGTAATGACCTATAATGGAAAAGAATCTGAAAAAGAATATATAGATCTAACTGAATCACTTTGCTGTTACCTGAAACTAACACATAAAAATATAATAAATATAAAGAAATATATTTAAATATAAATATATTTAAAAATATAAATAAATATTTTAAAAATAATTTCCTACATTTCTGTCTAGTCTTTTTGCTCTGTATAGCTTTTCATGGTATATAGAAAATCAGTGCACAATATTTTAAAATGTCTAATTTTCAGCATATAAAAGTAACATATGTAATTGTAGAAGACTTGCAAAATACAGAAAAAAATATGAATTATATAATTAGACTTTCTCAGTGATAACTACAGCTAGTCAACACTTCCACATTATAATTTTTACGTGTATATATTTTTACAAGGAGCAATGATACATTTGAGTATAATCAGCTATGAAACTACTTCAGTTGTTATTATTGACTGAAGGATAATTCGCTGGATCTTCTGGGATGTAGAAGGTTTCGGTGACGGTAGAAATTAAATCTTTGCTTCAACAAGACATTGCAAAATATGGTGATATGTTTGCACCAGCAGTGAGCTTGGGGTTCTCCTACAGTCTTTCTTGGTAAGGTGGGAAGAAATTCCTTGGTGCCTTTGAACAAATTTTCCACTTCCTTGTGTCTTTCCCTTGGTTCAGAGACCAAACTAAAATGACAGTATTAAGAATGTTCTCCTTTATCCTGGCACTGTAACCAAGGAGGAATTTATCAAGATGGAGGGGGTAAGGGGAGTATATTTTTGTAGCATGAAAGCAAAATAAAAAGTCAGAAGTGTTTTTTAATTAAAAAAAATTAAAACCTCTAAGATATTCTAGGGAGTGAGGGAGAGGACTAAGTTCTCCTAAACAAATTTAGGTCTCATCTTATTCTAATTAGATGGCTGTCAGTACTCTATGAAAATCTGGTTCGTCAGGGTGGCCCCCTCTTGCCTCCTTTAGAAGTAAACATTGAGGGAAGAGATTGTGCAAATGAATGCAGGCTTGGCTCTTGCACTTATCTATCTGTGTTGCAAAATTCCTTAATGATAGGAAGGGAAGGAATTTAAAGGGAGAAATTGGCAATTAGTTAGCTCCCTCTTTGATTTACATGGGGCCAGCGGTGGGTTTGATTGAGCTCCTTGAAATAATTACTGAGTACTGGGAAAGACCACTCCCTGCCACCAACACACAGCGTATCACCTCGCGTGCTTCCTCACTGCTTCCAATATGACTCACCGCTTCTCCTGCGCCAGCTTGTTCTTTCCCTCTTACATAGTCATTAAAAAGTAAAGACTGAAAACCCTTCATCTCCCCTCACAGCAGAGTGGGAGAAAGAAACTCAGACATCATCAGAACCTACTGTCCACGGCTGATTATGTCCCCAGGGAAAGACTTCACTTCTAATCAGTGCTGAAATCAGGGGCTATTTCCCTTTTACAGGGAAAAACAAAATCATCTTTCTCTGGAGTTCTCAGAGATTCACTATAGATTCCAGGAAAGGAATAAAAGAAATTGTCTTAAAGGCAAAGACACAGGGAAGTGAAGCCTTCACCAAAGGCAGAGTATTTGAGAAAAATGCCAATCCTTGGAAAGGTCACATTGAGATGCTCCCCTTAAGATGACGATGTTATGAGAGCAGCTCAGTCAATGGTCAGTCAATCAGACCATGTGCAGCTCTGTCATTACTAACTGCGTGACTCTGGGTAACTCACTTGAGCTTTCCGGGCCTCCAATTTCTTATTTATCATTAGGGTATATTAATATCACACCTTGGTAACACTGAATTGTTCAAGTGTTAGTCACTCAGTTGTGTCTGACTCTTTGTGACCCCATGGACTGTAGCCCACCAGGCTCTCTGTCAATGGGATTCTCCAGGCAAGAATACTGGAGTGGGTTGCCATTCCCTTCTCCAGGGGATCTTCCCAACCCAGAGACTGAACTGGGGTCTCCTTTATCGCAGGCAGACTCTTTGTCAAGTGAGCCACCAGGGAAGCCAGTCATTTGAATCGTTCAAATGAGAATAAATTTGAAATGTCTTCACATTTTTATTGTTGTCAGGGTATACCACTGAACAACACAGAAAACAAGTAGGCAAATCGACAGACTGCTGCAAAGTGAGGATAGGGAGAGGAATCCTCTCTGTGAATTGGGTGACCAGAGGAAAAAAGTGGCAAATAGACCAGAACTTGAAACAGGAGAGAGTGCCAGTTGTGAGTAAAAGCTGTGGTAGATTCCAGGCAGACTGTGCAGAGGTCCTGTGGTCGATAAAACAGCTCAGTGATAGAAAAAATGAAGCAAGGCCAGTGGCTCTGGAACATTAAAAAATGAAAGCATAGCATGAAATGGGGATGGAGAGAGATTCTGGAAGCTTCTTTGCTACCTTTCACTTATGTTCTGGGATGGAAAGATTTGGATGTGACAACTCAAACAGAACTGAAAAGTAACACAACAACTCACGTTCAACAATTAGCAAAGACACATCCAGAGACTTACGGTCTAAAATTTGGCCTGACCACCCTCAACAAAATTTCAAATCCGTATCTATATTACACCTACAACATTGTAACATTCTTCCACTAATAAAATATAAGAAGATAAGCAATCAAGAGTATGGCATGTGACCACTGTTATTGCTGCAGATGGTGACTTCAGCCATGAAATTAAAGACGATGGCTTCTTGGAAGAAAAGCTATGACCAACCCAGACAGCATATTAAAAAGCAGAGACTTCACTTTACCGACCAAGCTCCGTATAGTCGAAGCTATGTTTTTCCAGTAGTCAGTAGTCAAGATGACCACTGGAGACCATCATTTGGTACGGAGGTCACTTAACTAGACCTCCCAAATAGGCCCATCTCCAGTATGGAAATGTGGATCCTGAGATTACTCCGAAAGAGACTTTAGGCAATGGCATACAGCCCAACTCTTTAGTCTCAAATCAAGAGTTAACCTAACAGATTTGGGCTCCATCTGCGATTTTTCCACTCTGACCATTCTCTGCTACAGGTTAACTGGCCTGAGCAGTGGGTCCAGTCAGTTGCAAAAGTTCTTAATGCATTGCTTACAGCCACCCACTTCAGGAAATTGTTTAAAAAATGATGGCTGCCCAATTTATACAGGAGATACGTTTGTCTCTGTGGGGTACTAACACAGAATCTCTCTTCTTTACTCTCTATAGTCTCACCCTGAATGGTCACACCCAAGCCAGGAATGGTTAGATAACTCCCAAATCTATCCTCTAGTTTCAGCCTCTCTCATACACATGAAAACTCTTTGCTAACCATCTCCTGGGTAACCCCATTAGTCTATCCCACTGGCAAATTTAAGATATCCAAAGCAGAATGACCACTTCTCCCCAAGTCCATAAAGGCACTACCATCCACCAAACTGCTTAAACAAAAGAGTTTTTTTTTTTAATTAAAATTATTTTTCTTTAATTAGCAACCTTGGCAAGGTGAGAATGGGGGATGGTCACATTTGAACTTCTAGGCAATGGCAGAAACCCCAAACCAGAGGGTTTTTACATGTCACCCTGGAGCAGAGTTTAAACCAGGCCAGATCCACTCCAGTTCTGGCCACAGGCTTCTCAAAACACCCAGTCCCAACTTCACTTTGGTTACTAACTGACTTTGCTTCTCCCTTTTCTACATTCAACCATCAGTCCCTACAGTTTCTTTTTTTTAACTCTATATTACAGCATTTTTTTTTTAATTGCGATATAGTTTCTTTGTCCCAGGCCTCCAAAGTGGCTCAGTTGGTAAAGAATTTGCCTGAAATGCAGACCTGGGTTCAGTCCCTGGGTTGGGAAGATCCCCTGGAGAAGGAAATGGCAACCCACTCCAGTATTCTTGCCTGGAGAATACCATGGACAGAGGAGCTTGAGGGGCTTACAGGCCATAGATCTCAGGGTAGGACACAACTGAGTGCCTAACACTTTCACTTAGCTTCTACTGCCTTAATACCTCTTGAGTCTTATCCCTCCCACCCAGGTTTCATCATCGCCTGCCTGAGTCTTTCAGCTCCCCATCTGGCCCACCTGAATTTATCCTCCACAAAAATATCTTAATGGTCTTTATCAAAGGCAAACCTAGACATGTTAGTTTTTTGCTTATCCCTTATCCCCTGGCTTTCCAAGCAGTAGTCGAATGTTCCAGCTGAGGACACAGGCCCTTCACACTCTGACTCCTCCCTGCCTCGCTGGCTTGCCTTCTCGATCCCCCACACAGGCCCTCCACTCCAGCCCAGATAAGCCACTTGAACTTCCCCACACACATACATTGTAGTGATCTCCATTTCTTTTCCTAGTTCTTCATTAACTCCTTTCCAGACTTTAGAATTCAGGTCAAGCCTTTCATCCCCTTGTGCAGTATGGTTTAGCTGGGCTTTCTCCATGCCCCCAAAGTACCCTGTTCCTATTTATACCTGACACTCACCACACTGGGCTACACTTACTGCTTTATCTGTTCATCTCACTAAACTGACATTAAGATCCCTCAGGAGAAAGAGCATCTAATTTGGTTCCCCAGCACCTAGTACCACACACTGTACAAACACATAAGCAGAATATTCACCTAGTAGGATATTAACTGTAAGCTACAATATAAGGGATCAGAAAACTATAAAACATATGAGAAAAGAATGAATTGGGGTTTCATCAGAGTGTTTTCCGTATACATGTCTTTGAATGGAAGGGTATCCCATCAAATGACACTATCAGGAAAGCATATGTAGAATATGAGTCTTCTTTTTTCTACTCTATTAGTCATTTTCCAATGTAAAATATCCCCTCCAACCCTGCCACAGAGAACAGCTATCTGATGCTGGTAAATACAAGGAAAATCATAGCAGAGAAAAATAACTGAGATGACTTGAAGACCGCAAATCTACAGGAAATTCTGAAATTCAAAATGCTCTGAAAATAAAGATTTTTTAGAAAGTCATTTGGCAACAAAGCTGACCTGACCTGAACTCAATTGATGCAAAACCTGAACCCAAGAGCAATTTAAAGCCATTATTTATCACATCCTCAGAACTACAACTTTTTTGGTCAATAATCCCTTCTCCAGTTTCACCCTAAAATCTAATTTTGAAAAAGCAACTTTGTGATTTGGTTGTCAAGTTTCTCGTTCCATACCCTCACAATACTTTGAACGTGTGTGCTAAGTCGCTTCAATCATTTCCAACTGTGCGACCCCATGGACTGTAGCCCACCAGGCTCCTCTGTCCATGGGATTCTCCAGACAAGAATAATGGAGGGTGTTGCCATACTCTCCTGCAGGGGATCTTCCCAACCCAGGGACTGAACTCCCGTCTCTTAAGTCTCCTGCATTGGCAGGCAGGTTCTTTGCCGCCTGGGAAGCCCCACAATACTTTAAGGCTTCTTGATTTTCTGTTCTTCTGTTCCATTCTTATCGCTGGTCAGAACTCTGTGTCCACTTTCAAGTTAATCTAAAAGAAGACCTTTCGTTATCCAGATAAGTTCTATTTAATACATTATTGAAATAGACCAAAAAAAAAAAAAAAAAAAGAAATGAGATTATCTACTGTCTTTGGGTGTTGAAATCATGGCAGCCACCGCTCACTTCAAAAAGATGTCTCAATCACTTTACACTATTAGATTTAAAAAAAAAAAAAAAAACTTCAAATTTCTTACTCTCTCAATTAACTTCTTAAAACAGCATTTTCCAGATCCAAACTAAGTCTTTATGCAGGGACTTCAACTTTATATCAGGGAAAAACTCCAAATATCTTTTAAAATTAAAATACAAAGATTAAACAATAAAGGGAATATAGGAGGATTTTCTTACAACTTCAGAATAAGGAAGACCTTTGTAGCTATTATGCCTTATGAAATTTAAAAACAGTTTTTAAACAACTAACAAATTTGACTACATAAAAGTTGAAAAGCAAAGCAAACCACCAAAAGCAAAATCAAAAAACAACAAAAAAATAGCTTGGGAGAAATTTATATATTAATTTCATTAATACATAATGAATTTCTAAAAACCATGAAAAATAAATAGAAAAAGCAAGATATATGAGCAACTAATTCACAGGAAAGGAAATACAAATAGCTCTTAAATATGGGAAATATATGACCACATTAATAAGAAAAATGCAAATTAAAATATGTGGCATTATTTGTAACTTACCACATTGGTATCACTTTAAAATTTTGGACATAGGCTTGCTGCAAAGCTGTGAAGACAACATGAATTCTTGTATGCTGCTGCTGAGAATTCAGATTGGAACCTCACATGGAATCAATTTGGCAGTATATATTGAAATTATAACTGCACATATCACTTAATGCAGCAATTTTACTTTTAGGAATTTATCAGGCAGATTTATTTGCAGACTGTAAAAATGATACATGTCATAGCTATCTGCTGCAGCACTGTTTTGAATGGAAAATATCAGAAGGTACCTTAATTTCCAGCAATATGGAGTTATCTGTCTATTCTCATACATTCATTTAGTGGCTATACTGCACAGCTACTTTTTTTTTTTTTAAGAACAAGGAAGTTCTTTGTGTACTAATATGGAAAGATATCCAAGACACATGAATAAAAAGAAAAGTACTGGACACAGTTGCATCTGATAGAATTCTTTTTTTTTAGTGTTTCAGATAATATTTCTAAAATGTTTCTCCCATAAAATCTAATTTTGAACATCAATCTCTTCTTGAACTAAACTTTTAGGGGAAAGGAGATTTATGATAATATAATATAGGTAAAAGAAATATATTTTCCAAATAAACTGCTCAAAGAAATTCACCTTCAAATTGAATGTATTTTCATTCACTCCTTTACATTCCAGATCACATTGGCTCTGTAACTCTAAGTTACTTCCCAGATCCACTGAAGAGCCTTTTCACACATTCAGTTTTAGGACATGCAGTCATTCAGTAATATTATTCTAAGCACCAACAAAGGACAGATGATTTAAATCTGTGCAGTTGCCTATTTGAAAAATGATTCATTTGCATAGGTATTAATTACAGCAATTAATTAATTACATGTATAATAAATACAATGAATTAATTCTATCCATTCAACCCATAGGTTTGGAGGCATTTTGTACTGTGAAGAGCTTCTCCTACCTTTCTGGCAAATGTCTCTTCCCCTTTACTGCATTGTCTTCTACCCTTACTTGTTTCTCAACTGTTGGTTACCTCATTTACTTAAAAGTTTCACTTTCTATAATAATGAGATTGACTTCCATCCACTCCATCTAGGTGACCCTGATCCCTCAAGCACATGTCCAAAACTGAGCTCTTCTTTCTGTCCAAAACATTATTTCTTCTCCTGAATCAGAGTCTCCTTTCTTCCTTAGCCCCAGTATCCTGTGTGTGTGTGTGTGTGTGTGTGTGTGTGTGTGTGCACACCCACACACTCAGTTATGTCTGACTGTTTGTGACCCCATAGCCTATAGCCCGCCAGGCTCCTCTGTCCATGGGAGTTTTCCTCACCTTCCTTCCAGCACACACACCAGTATCTGTTTGTATCTCCACTAAGCTGCCTGTGTGGGAAGATTTGAAGAAGCGGGGCCAGCTTCCTTATCTCTTCATCCCCACACTTACAAACATCTAGTACATGAGCCCTCAATAAGTGGACTGAATTGAATTGAGTTTAAAGATAAGGTCTACCCTACGGTTGTTTTTAAAGCTCCCCTGGCGGGAGAAGTTAAAGGAGAAATGTTTGAAAGATTAGATATTGGTAATGGCTTCCCTGGTGGCTCAGATGATAAAGCGTCTGCCTGCAATGCAGGAAATCCAGGGTTGATGCCTAGGTCAGGAAGATCCCCTGGAGAAGGGAATGGCAACCCACTCCAGTATTGCTGCCTGGAAAATCGCATGGACAGAGGAGCCTGGTGGGATACAGTCCATGGAGTAGCAAAGAATCGGACACAACTGAGCAACTGAGTACACACGCAGCACCCTTAACATATCGACCAGGTCTCTATTTATCCCATTTCCAATTGCACCTTGCCACCACCTGCTGGCGACCCCAGTCCAAGTGCTCCCCTTCTCCAGTCCTGGGAAAACAAAAACCTTTGGGAATCAATTTCCAAATCATCTTTCCTCCCTGCTGAACTTTGAAAAACACTTCAGGTGTTTAGCTCCTTACCTAGATTGTATCTTGAAAAGGTGGGCTCCCGAATTATTACATCCATTGTCACAAGACCTTAAATTGGACTCTATTATCCCAGAAAAGAAGGACAGGCTGGATCCTTGTCTCATTCCTATTTTTCTTCTCTGTGACCTTTCTGTCTTTCTGAAAAGATTTCCCTACGTGTCTGGCCTCCCTTTGTCATCATTTTGTAGCTGTCTAATTAGTAAACATAGTAATAACCTTGGCACCTGCTTCAAGTCAAACTGATTTCTGTTTATTAACTATCTGAAGAATTCCCCATTTCTTCCCTTAGTTCTCTTTTGCCTCTTCCTTCTCACTCCCTCTGAATCTCTCTCTCTTTCTCTCGCATACACACACAGAGAGAGAATTCGTAGACACAATCTCCATTATTTGTCTTTCTCAACAATTACTAACGTTCACAAAGCACACATTTACATTTAAGATGGCGCCAGACTCTCAAGAGAGATGTACTTTCAGTTCCAAACATACTTTTGGGAGACAGATTTTTTCTACCAAGAGAAATGCCTAAGAAGAAAACTCTCTGTAAACTAATTGGAAAGAAAAAAATTCCCAGCCAAAGTAAGAGAAAACTTTATTTCCTCCTTGGCATGCCCAGAATGCATACTCTAAAATGCAATGTGTAGGCAGAAATGACAGAAGCAAAAGATTTCAATTCACAGAGGGATGAAATATCTATAGTTTAATAAAAGCCAGCAGAATAATTGCAGAGCAAAGAGAAATAATAAGGAGATATGGAGGGACACTGATATGCAAAGCAGTTTCAGAACTGGCTTGCCTCTGTTCTCATAAACAAGAGCTCAGTTAGGTATATGGTCAATATATACTAGATAGGATTCAATAGCTAACTCTTCACATTTTAAAATTTCTTTTTCCTTATCCTAAGGATCACTAACATAGCATTATACCATACAGTTCCTATCCAAGTTATCACGAGATTATATGCCAAATGATACATTTTTGTTACTCTTATTATATTTTATTTCAATCTCCTGAACTCTAAGGTATTTTTGTTTGCATTCATTTCCGAAAGGTAAAAGTGAAAGTCACTCAATCATGTCCGACTCTTTGTGACCACATGGACTGTAGCCGGCCAGGCCCCTCTGTCCATGGAATTCTCTGGACTGGGTGTGGGTGGCCTTTCCCTTCTCCAGAGGATTTTCCTGACCCAGGGATCAAACCCAGGCCTCCTGCATTGCAGGCAGATTCTTTACCATCTGAGCCACGGGGAAGCCCTAAGAGGCATTAAAAATCTGAGTTTGCCTGTCACATGCCTGCCCTCCACTATGAGAAGAACTCAGCCTAGAGATGACCCTAGAATAAGAAGAGATTACAAGCCAAGCAAAGACCAGCAGAACCATGCCCAACCCTTAGATTTATAAGCAGTGAAGAAATATCTGCTGTCAGAAGCCACTAAATCTTGGAGTTGTTCATTATGTAACATCGCATAACATTTTGTATTAGTAAACAGCTGACTAATATGGTATAGAATTTTCCAAGTAACTGATCAATAAGCTGAGAAGTCACTTAGCATATTCTCAATAGTGGAACTGTGTGTCGAGATAAAAGTGTTGCTGTGTATTTGTCAATGGCACATTCTTATCTCTGATATCATTGTCACTAATTTATTATCATTGGTGAGGAGCAAGGCTTAAGTGCAAGAGGCCTGTCAGTATGAACAAAGCTTTCCTCTCAGGTCCAGGCAAGCATGGACAAAGGCAGTCATTGCTTACAAGGGTAGGGCCTCTAGCACTTAACCGGATGTTTTGCAAAGAGTAGATCTGATCACTTCTCCTCCCATGGGGAGAGAAGCCAGATGTGTTTATCAATTGGTATTCATCACAACCTTTACCAATTTTTGTCCTTTATCCTTTATCATGAAGATTGTGATGAATACTTCACAAAAGAGGAAATAAAAATGGCCAGAGAGAATACTCAGCTTCCAAGTAACAAATGAATGCAAATTAAAACAAGGTACTATTTTTACCTTTGAAATTGATAATAATTTAGAGATGATAATTTAGAAATTGTCCTACTCTGTTTTGATAAATGTGCAGTGACATGAACAGTCTCATTACCTTCTTCAAATGCTATAAATTGGTAAGACTTCCTGAAGAGCAATTTGGCAATATAGATCAATGGCTTTAGAAAATATCACAAACTTCACCCAGTAATTTGACTTCAAGGAATTAAATACGAAAGAGGTAATCAGAAAAGTGAGCAATGATTAATGTACAAGGACTGTCCCCCTAGGTTTGTCTATGATAGAAACAATTGGGAAGCACCCAGAAAAATGCCTAAATACATGATGGCATACTTATTTAATAAAACCTTTATTTTGGGAGGCTCCAAAATCACTGCAGATGGTGACTGCAGCCATGAAATTAAAAGACGCTTACTCCTTGGAAGGAAAGTTATGACCAACCGAGATAGCATATTAAAAATCAGAGACATTACTTTGTCAGCAAAGGTCCATCTAGTCAATGCTATGGTTTTTCCAGTGGTCATGTATGGATATGAGAGTTGGACTATAAAGAAAGCTGAGTACTGAAGAATTGATGTTTTTGAACTGTGGTGTTGGAGAACTCTTGAGAGTCGCTTGGACTGCAAGGAGATCTAACCAGTCCATCCTAAAGGAAATCAGTCCTGAATAGTCATTGGAAAGACTGATGCTGAAGCTGAAACTCCAATAATTTGGCCATCTCATCGGAAAAACTGACTCATTGGAAAAGACTCTGATGCTGGGCAAATTGAAGGTAAGAGGAGAAGGGGACTACAGGGAATGAGATGGTCGGATGGCATCACTGACTAGATAGACATGAATTTGAGCGAGCTCCGGGAATTGTTGATGGATTGCAAGGCCTGGCGTGCTGCAGTCCGTGGGGTCACAGAATCAGACCAACTGAGTGACTGAACTGAACTCAGCAATTTTTGTCATTAGGATTTCACCTTTAAAAAAAAAAAAGATTTTTAAAGTATCTAGATCAATAATGTTAAATACAGTACAAATATTTTTCTTGCTTGTTCTTTTGCTTTTTAATTTCATTTATGGTATTTGTAGATGATCATATTGATTTCTTTCTCTTTTAAAAGTTTGTCACCATGTCAACATGATTTTATGCATGTTTTGTTTTTAAAACTTTTTATTTTGTATTGGGGTATATACGATTAACAATGTTGTGATAGTTTCAGGTGAATAGTGAATGTATTTCTTTGGCTGAGTCCCTTTACTGTATTCAAGCTTTTTGTCTATGCCTGTTGCTACTAATTGACTGTGACTCCCTAAAGAGAAGAGGCCACACTTTGTTCATTTTTATATTTCCCATGATACACTGCTGCTGCTAAGTCACTTCAGTCGTGTCCAACTCTTTGCGACACCGTGGACTGTAGCTCACCAGGCTCCTCTGTCCATGGGATTCTCCAGGCAAGAATACTGGAGTGGGTTTCTGTTTTCTTCTCCAGAGGATCTTCCTGACCCAGGGACTGAACCTGGGTGTCCCTCAATGCAGGCAGATTCTTTACCATCTGAGCCACCAGGGAAGACTTTTCTCCATGATACATAGCACCCACCAAAAATCAGAATTTAAGAGCTGTGTGGAACTGAATTTCTATGTGTCTTACGAAAGTTATTCCTTGCTGATCAATGAGAAATAACTAAAAGCAGATAACTTAAGTGCTACATGAAAGGAAAATTGGTAAGTAGAGTTTCATTTTAGGCAAAACTTAAGAAATTGTCCATTTCTCTTAATGATAGAAAACCAAACGTCCCATGTCCAGAGACCTGAGACTTTAGACCCATAGGCACTGGTTTTATGGCCAGAGAAGCTCTAATTTCTGGAAGTACCTATTGAGATTTGTCTTTGATGAGTTACTCCACAACACTATAAATATTGCAGATAAAAATCATAGTTTACATATTAAGAAAATGCAAAAGGTGGTATATCTAGTTTAACAAAGCAGATTAATCTCCTGGGAGAATTGAGCATAACATACTCAAAAGTGTATTTTTAAATTTCCTCCTATATTTTCTGACCCACAGCCTGTCACTTTTACATAAATATTAGCACAAGGCTACTTTCTGAGAGTCAAACTTTAAACAAAAGTAACCACGCATCCATTCGGAGACGAAAAATCATGTAGTCCCTCATGATAAAAAGTGTGTTTCTGTCCTAAAAGAAAATCGTTGCAGTAACTGAAAATCCCTAAAGTCAATGGAAAGTGTTTCTTTCTAAGAACTGGTTCTAACTTCATAGAAATAAAAGGTACTGAGGTCAGAGAGAGCAGATTCTGTGATTCAAAACGTCAACTACAAACTGGCACTTGCCATGGGCACCTGCCATCTACCTCTACAAGGATTAAATCAGGTGCTGCTGCAGCTGCTGACTTTCAGAACCCCCTGACAGGAGTTCAGGGTGGAGAACAGAAATGAGACACTCTGTGCCCTGGGAAAAACTGGTAGAACAGGTCTTCAGATAAATAGATATTTTCAGGAGCTGATTTTGTGAGCCCAATTCTTGTATCTTTTCATATCTAAAAAATGCACTAAAATCCTTCATGGTGAGGTCTGCTCTTCATGACTGGCAGTTACCTTTGTGAAACTAGCAGAAACCTGCAAAAACTATGCGCTTGAACTGTACTCCTTCTTCACCAAAATCACACATGTGCTGACTGACCTTCCCCTCACCTCTTTGGAACAGTTTCTCAGAACTATCAAGATGCTGTCTCTTGGACTACAAGCTTCATTTTGCCCCAGATAAAACTTAACTCACAATTCTCAAATTTTGCATTTTTTTATGTCAACAAAAACATATATCTAAGCAGGAAATGTGCTAGACTTGGGAAACACTTAGCAAGGAGTTGTCTGCAGGCTGGTAGGCCCCTATTCTCCAATGAGGCTAAAAAGCAGATTTCAGCAATCCACTTGACAATTCTGATTCAGATGAGTTGCAGACTGCAACGGGTCAAGAAAATCTAAGGGCTAGTTACCTTGACTACAAAAATGCTAAAAAGCAGAGACCAAAGAGCAGGAAGTTGGCAGAGAATAAGAAAACTTGATAACCAAGCCCAGAAGATGGTAAAATGTGGCTGTGACAGTAATTAGCTGTCCAGGTTATAGTCTCAGATTGAATCGGAAACAATTGCAAAGAAGACTGCCCTATACAAACACAAGGCACCAGAGGCTCTCCACATAGGCTGCTGTTGGGTTTTGTTCTGCAATTGCAACTAGAAGCTCTGTTTGAGCATATTTACTATAGGAGAGAATCACAGCGTGTGATAGATCACCTTAAATACCTCCCACCCCAGAACAGAACCACTCAGATATCACACACAAGGAAGCTGACATCCAAAGAGTGATGGCGCTTGTCCTTTGGCCGAGTAATTTTGCAGCTGAGATAAGGTGTGCTAAATCCTGTAAGTTCAGTTCCTCTAGAGACAGCCTAGTACAGCTGTTAAATGATCCAAAGATGAAACCAGAAAGAGCCGGACATTGCCACTCTTTAGCTGTGTGAACTTGAATAAATCATTGAGCCTCAGTTACTGCATATGTAGAATGAAATTAATACCTTGCTTCATAGATAGAATTGAGTATTAAATAAAATTTTATTATAAAATTATTATTGTAAAATGCTTAGCACATTGCTTAGCACATAATATACTACTATTATTACTATTAATTTTTAACCACTTAACACTTCACTAGCTCAGCTGGGTTCCCAGCACTACTAGGCAAAGTTTTCATTTGTCCTTGGTCAGTCTTCTTTCTTGTTCCTCAAAGAGACACTTCCAAACCTTCCTTATCAGTCAGTTTATCAGTCCCCCTGTGTTCCTTCCATCTTACTCAAGGTTAAACTTATTTGAGATAACTGAATAAAAGGATGGAAAATATTTGATTATCTTGCATAATCTTTCTCATTCATTCCATTCAGTGCATCAGTGAAATATTATATGCCAGGTACCATATATAGATCCCCACCCATAGGTGATTTCTAGTAGAGGATGAGAACTAAACAAGTTTGTAGACTAAAATATAAGTAAAAGAAAATAAGTGTGTATTAGATGCACAGAATGCTATGGCCGTGGACATGGGCATATGAAAAAATGTTCAACATCTAATCATCAGGGAAATCCTCATCAAAACCACCATGAGATGTCACTTCACATCCATAAAGATGGCTGTTATCAAAAATAATTATTAAAAAAGTAAGAGATACGTGTTGATGAGTAAGTGGAACAACTGCAATCTTGGTGCCTCAGTAGGAATGCAAAATGGTGCAACTACTATTGAAAACAGTATAAAGCTTCCTCAAAAAATTAAAACTAAATTTACCATATGATCCAGCAATTCTGTTTTTAGATATTTCTTTAAAAGATTTTAAATCAAGATTTCAAAGAGATATTAGCATTTCTATATTATAGCATTATTCACAATAGCCAACATATGGTAACAACCTGTATTTCCATCAATAGAATGGATAAAGAAACTGTGGTATGTATATATAATGGAATACTATTCAGAGTTTAAAAGGAAGGAAATTCTACAGCATGCATCACATGGTTGAACCTTGAGAACAGTATGCAAAGTGAAATAAGCCAGTCACAGGAAGACAAATACAGCATGATTCCATTAAAAGAAGTATCTAAACTAGTCAAACAAGTTGAGTGAAACAAGTTGAGTGGCTCCGATACATCAGACAATTGAGAAAATACTCACATTACAATGGGTAGAAAAGGCTGAGATACTCTCACCATGAATCCCATCCTTGACCCAGCACCATATACTTGGGAAGGAACCCCTAACTCGTAAGCTACTCCTTGAGAAGTGGAGAGTTTAGAGCACTTATCTAGCACCCCAGTTTTTAAGGCTGCCACCTGAGGCTCAGGTCTCTAAATCACACAGCTCTGAAAGTCAACAGGGCTTGAATTCATGATCCCCACAAGAACTTAGCAAACAAAGAAACCGTTGTTAACAGGCACATAAGCACTTGCGAAGCTCTTCCCTAGGACTCTGTGCAGAGCCAACAGGTAACCTGTCTCACCTGCCTGTCTTTTCCTGGAAAAGATTTTACTGCATACTCTACAAGGTTCTAATCAGCAGGCAACTACTGCTGACTGTATCCCTCATATCTGGAGACGGACAGGTCTTGGCACACCCTCAATTACTGGAGGCCACTAAGAACCAAGACAGTGGCCTGACAGTCACAAAGGTTTGAGAGGCAACCACGACCTTGAGAGGCTAATTGATGAGATTTATCTCCTATGCAAAACCAGTCTCTCCAGACCAGAAGAGGTGGCTGTCTTGTCTACTGTGCAAAAACCAACCCAGAGCATCAAAGGAAATGAAGTAAAGGGGAATATGTCACAAAGAAAGGAACAAGATAAATCTCCAGAACCAATCTTAATGAAACATTTATCAGACAAAGACTTCAAAATAAAGGTCACAAAGATGTTCACCATGTTCAGAAGAGCAACGCGTGAACAAAGTGAGAGTTTCAACAAAGTGATAGAAAGGCTTGTGAAAGTAGTCAACAGATTAATCCTAGAGCCAAAGGATACTGTAAATGAACTGAACAATTACACAGAGGAGTTCAGTAAACTGTATCAGGAGGAAGAAAGGATCAATAAACTCAAAGAGCAGAAGCAAGAAGAAGAGAACAAAAAGGAATGAAGATAGGTTAAAGGACTTGTGGGACACAGTCAAGGGGACCAATATTCACAGAGGGAGAAGAGAGAGAGAGAAGGGCAGAAAGTTCATTTGACGAAACAATGGCTTAAAACTTTCCTAACAATGGCGGGGAAAAGACATCTAGATACAGGAAGTCCAAAGAGAACCAAACCAAAAGACTCCAAGAGATCACATGGAGACACATTATAATTAAGATGTAAACAGCTAAAGACAAAAGGAGAAACTCAAAAGCAAATGTAAGAAAATAAAAAATCATTTGCAACCCTAGCTTAAAGATTAAAATACAAAGCACTAAAAATACATAACTACAATATGTATTGCCGGGGAAATAGCAACAACCCCAGATATGCCACTTTAAAGGCAGAAAGTGAAGAAGAAGTAAAGAGCCTCTTGATGAAGGTGAAAGAGAAGAGTGAAAAAGCAAGCTTAAAACTCAACATTCAAAAAATTAAGATCATGGCATCTGGTCCTATCACTTCTTGGCAAATAGATGGGGGAGGAAGTGGAAACAGGGGCAGACTTTATTTTCTTGGGCTCCAAAATCACTGTGGACAGTGGATGCAGCCATGAAATTAAAAGATGTTTGCTCCTTGGGAGGAAAGCTATGACAAATCTAGACAGCATATTAAAAAGCAGAGACATCACTTTGCCAACAAAGGTCCGTGTAGTCAAAGGTATGGTTTTTCCAGTAGTCATGTGCCACTATGAGAGTTGAACCATAATGAAGGCTGAGCACTAAATACTTGATGTTTTCAAACTGTGGTGCTAGCAGCAGCAGAGAAGACACTTCAGAGTTCCTTGGACAGCAAGGAGATCAAGCTAGTCAATCCTAAAGGACGTCAACCCTGAACATTCATTGGAAGGACAGATGCTGAAACTGAAGCTCTAACACTTGGCCACCTGATGTGAAGAGCCAATTCACTGGAAAAGACCCTGATTCTGAGGGAAAGTGAGGGCAAGAGGAGAAGGGGGCGACAGAGGAAAAGATGGTTGCATAGCATCACTGAGTCAATGGACTTGAGTTTGAACAAACTCAGACAGATAGCGAAGGACAGGGAAGCCAAGTGTGCTGCAGTTCATAGGGTCTCAGAGAGTCGGACACAATTTGGTGACTGAATAACAGCTACAATAATATGTTAATGGATACACAATATAAAAAGATGTAAATCCTGACATCAAAATCATCAAATGCATGAGGGGGAGAGGGCAAATGTAGAAGAGATGAAAAATGCTGGTGAGGATAAGGAGAAAAAAAATCCTTGTCGACTCTCAGAGGCAATGTAAATGGCTAAATACTATTATGGAAATAGTAAAGAGGTCCCTCAGAAATGAAAATAGAGCTACTATTTCTGAGAGAGATGGGCATACCAGACCACCTGATCTGCCTCTTGAGAAATCTGTATGCAGGTCAGGAAGCAACAGTTAGAACTGGACACGGAACAACAGACTGGTTCCAAATAGGAAAAGGAGTACGTCAAGGCTGTATATTGGCACCCTGCTTATTTAACTTATGTGGAGAGTACATCAAATGCTGGGCTGGAAGACGCACAAGCTGGAATCAAGATTGCTGGGAGAAATATCAATAACCTCAGATATGCAGATGACACCACCCTTATAGCAGAAAGTGAAGAGGAAATCAAAAGCCTCTTGATGAAAGTGAAAGTGCAGAGTGAAAAAGTTGGCTTAAGTTCAACATTCAGAAAATGAAGATCATGGCATCTAGTCCCATCACTTCATGGGAAATAGATGGGGAAACAGTGGAAACAGTAGCTGACTTTATTTTGGGGGGCTCCAAAATCACTGCAGATGGTGACTGCAGCCATGAAATTAAAAGACACTTACTCCTTGGAAGGAAAGTTATGACCAACCTAGATAGTATATTCAAAAGCAGAGACATTACTTTGCTGTCTAAGGTCCGTCTAGTCAAGGCTATGGTTTTTCTAGTAATGTATGGATGTGAGAGTTGGACTGTGAAGAAGGCTGAGTGCTGAAGAATTGCTGCTTTTGAACTGTGGTGTTGGAGAAGACTCTTGAGAGTCCCTTGGACTGCAAGGAGATCCAACCAGTCCATTCTAAAGGAGATCAGCCCTGGGTGTTCTTTGGAAGGAATGATGCTAAAGCTGAAGCTCCAGTACTTTGGCCACCTCACGCAGAGTTGACTCATTGGAAAAGACTCTGATGCTGGGAGGGATTGGGGGCAAGAGGAGAAGGGGACGACAGAGGGTGAGAAGGCTGGATGGCATCATTGACTCAATGGACGAGAGTCTGAGTGAACTCTGGGAGCTGGTGATGGACAGAGAGGCCTGGCGTGCTGTGATTCATAGAGTCACAAAGAGTTAGACACGACTGAGTGACTAAACTGAACTGAACTGAACCGTATGATCTAATAATCTCATTTCTGGATATATAGTCAAAGAGACTGGCTTCAGTATCTCATTAAAATGGCTGCATTTCCCTGTTCATGCCCATTGCATTATTCACAATAGCCAAGGTATGAAAACACCTTAAGTGTCCATCAGCAAGTGAATAAATAAATAAAATGTGGTGTATATATATATATATATATATATGTACACAATGGAATATAATTCATCCTTTAAAGAGAAGGCAATCCTGACATTTGTGACAAATGGATGCACCTATAGGGTATTTATACAAAGTAAAAATAAGACAGGCAGAGAAAGACAAATACTGCATGATATCACTTACATGTGGAAATCCTTTCACAATATATATGCATATCAAATCATCACACTGCACACTTTAAAGATATAGTATTATTTGTCAAATATTCCTCAATGAAGCTGAAAAAAAAAAAAAGTAGATCTCCTGTTAACTGTTCTTATCCAAATAAAAGAAAGTGTTTGAAAAAGAACAGTGAACTACATGTTGCAAGTCTTTGTTTTAAAAGTTACAGTGCTTAGGAGAAAGGAGAGGAAGGAATTAGAAGAAATTTCATGAAGGTGGCCCATGAGATTATTCTGAAAGATTAAAAAAGCTTGACAGATAGAATCCAGCCTAGGATGGGGCAAAGGACTAGCATGAGCCAACTTAGAGATCAGAAATGTCCAGGGCATGGGATGAACAATGATCCTCCTGATTTCTGGGAATATGAAATTCAGTTCAGTTCAGTTCAGCCACTCAGTCGTGTCCAATTCTTTGCCACCCCATGGACTGTAGCATGCCAGGCACCCTGTCAATTACCAACTCCTGGAGTTTATTCAAACTCATGTCCATTGAGTCAGCGATGCCATCCACCCATCTCATCCTCTGTCATCCCCTTCTCCTCCTGCCCTCAATCTTTCCCAGCATCAGAGTCTTTTCAAATGAGTCAGCTATTCACATCAGGTGGCCAAGTATTGGAGTTTCAGCTTCAACATCAGTCCTTCCAATGAACATACAGGACTGATCTTCTTTAGGATGGACTGGTTGGATCTCTTTGCAGACCAAGGGACTCCCAAGAGTCTTCTCCAACACCACAGTTCAAAAGCATCGATTCTTCAGCGCTCAGCTTTCTTTATAGTCCAACTCTCACATCCATACATGACTACTAGAAAAACCATAGCCTTGACTAGATGGACCTTTGTTGACAAAGTCATGTCTCTGCTTTTGAATATGCTATCTAGGTTGGTCATAACTTTCCTTCCAAGGAGTAAGTGTCGTTTAATTTCATGGCTGCAGTCACCATCTGCAGTGATTTTGGAGCCCCGAAAAATAAAGTCAGCCACTGTTTCCACTGTTTCCCCATCTATTTCCTATGAAGTCATGGAACCAGATGCCATGATCTTTGTTTTCTGAATGTGGAGCTTTAAGCCAACTTTTTCACTCTCCTCTTTCGCATTCATCAAGAGGCTTTTGAGTTGTTCTTCACTTTCTGCTGTAAGGGTGGTATCATCTGCATATCTGAGGTTATTGATATTTCTCCCTGCAGTCTTGATTCCAGCTTGTGCTTCCTCCAGCCCAGTGTTTCTCATGATGTACTCTGCATAGAAGTTAAATAAGTAGGGTGACAATATGCACATGATACCACTCTAATGATAAAAAGTGAAGAGAAACTAAAGAGCCTCTTGATGAAGGTGAAGAAGAGAGTGAAAAAGTAGGCTTAAAACTCAACATTCAAAAAAGGAAAATCATGGCACCCAGTCCCATCATTTCATGACAAATAGATGGGGAAAAATGGAAACAGTGACAGATTTTATTTTCTTGGGCTCCAAAATCACTGCAGATGATGACTGCAGCCATGAAATTAAAAGATGCATGCTCCTTGGAAGAAAAGCTATGACAAACCTAGACAGCATATTGAAAAGCAGAGACATCACTTGCTGATAAAGGTCTGTATAGTCAAAGGTATGATTTTTCCAGTAGTCATGTACAGATGTGAGAGGTGGACCATAAAGAAGTTGAGCACTGAAGAATTGATATATTTGAACTGGGGTTGGAGAAGACTCTTGAGAGTCTCTTGAACAGCAAGGAGATCAAACCAGTCAATCCTAAACGAAATCAACGCTGAATATTCACTGGAAAGACTGATGCTGAAGCTGAAGCTCCAATACTTTGGCCCCCCTGATGGGAAGAACTGACTCATTAGGAAAGACCTTGATTCAGGGAAAGATTGAGGGCAAGAGAAGAAGGGGGCAACAGAGGATGAGATGGATGGATGGCATCACTGACTCAATGGACATGAGTTTGAGCAAACTCTGGGAGATAGTGAAGGACAGGGAAGCCTGGTGTGCTGCAATCATGGGGTCACAAAGAGCTGAACACGACTTAGCGACTGAACAACAACAAAAAGATATGGAAGTGTAGAGTGTTGCATTTTAAATAGAGTGGTTCAGGGTGGGTGCCTTCAGGAAGATAGTATTTGAACAATATTTTACTAACAGATCACCGGTAAAGACTGTAAAAAAAAAAAAAAATCCAACCACAATACCAAAGAGTTTATCATTTGAGGTTCTTGAAAGTACCAGATTCCAAACTTCTGGGCTTCTTGAGTAAAAGCAATGTGAAAGAACAGCTGAAATATTAGGTACACTTACTGCAGTGGTCCTGAGGAGCAGTGCAGAGCCAGAACAGAAAAGAGCAGAGGTGGAGTCCAGGTACTACTCCCGCCGACTGATCTTCTTTGCCACCTAGTTTTCACTCTCACCCCCTAAACTTGTTGTTCGCACCGTGTGAGTGGCCTGTTCTGTAGTGTATTCCCAGACCTTAGTTCAAAATAATCAAATCTTCTAGACTTGAGTTTTGTTGTTAATCAAAATTCCTAACACTCATTCTAGTCAGCAAAGGCTTTTTAATCCAGGGCTTACAGCAGAGCGATTAAAGGTTTATACATTATGCAGGTTGGTAAAGATGTGGGTAGGGGTTCAAGTGCAAAAAATCACACAGTACAAATCCCCAAGAGACCCAAGAATACACCTGGGATGCATCTATTATAGAATTAGCCAGCAATTAGCTTGACACACATCAGTCAATGCACAGAAACTAAATGGAAAAGTAGCCAAAGTTCTCCTAGTACAGGATCTACATCAGCCAACAGAGAGCAGGGGAAATGTTAATAGATCTGGGAAGACATAACTGGGCAACCTCAGAGACTGTATCTCTAATTATAATTCACACTCAAGTTGAGTTTTATTGGCAATGTTTTTAAACAAAGAGAAATTTAGTGAAAATCAGAGACAGAGGGGGAAAGGGAAGATTTACACGAAATTGCTTTCCTCCTACATTTTCATGGGAATGGAGCCTTTCAGGCATCCTAAAGAGCTGGAGGATGAAGCTACTGTTAAGCAACCCAGTGCTGCACTTGGACATGTTCCAAAAAAATACAAGTTGTTTTTAAATGACATCTAATCTTTGGGCAGATCTATCCAAAATACTTCAGCAAGAACTCGATGACTTGATATAATTAAACCATCTCCAATGCGATAAATTGGAGGATTCAGAGGAAAGATAAAGGACCACATACAAAGCCACCTTTACAGCTTAAACCCCACTTTGTTTTGCTGGTAACTTCACAATGCCAAGTAGTTTTTTAAAAAGGGCTATTTTTAAACAGGGAGAAGCTTCTCCAGGCTGAGTGGGCTGGAGAATGGGAGGAACAGCCCAAGTAGCACATGTCTCCAGAATGCCTTTTAAAAATATAAATCAGATCATGTCTCTTCACAGCTCCTAACAGCCTTCCTTCCATATAATCAAATCCCAGCTCCTTATGGGGGCCTACGGGCCTGCACAGCCAGACTTTTCTTCCTCTCCCTTGCTCACTACACCTCTAGTAAGTTGGCTTCTTCCTAATCTCAAATACACTAAACTCCTTCCCACCCCAGGACCTTTGCACATTCTTCCCTCTGCCTGGTTCACCCCTCTACCCCCTCCCTGTCTCATTCCTTATCATTGGGATCCGCCCAAAAGTTGTCTTCTCTGGGAGATCCTGCTTTACTTCCATATCTAAATACCAGCTTCCCCTCCCTCCTCCAATACACACACTGTCTAAGCCATCCTTGTTTTATTTTTGTAGCACTTATCTCTATCTGAAATTAGATGGTTTCCTTTTTACCAGTGCTCTACATCCTTACTATTAATACAATGTACACAGACATGGAACAACAGACTGGTTCCAAATAGGAAAAGGAGTATGTCAAGGCTGTATATTGTCACCCTGCTTATTTAACTTCTATGCAGAGTACATCATGAGAAACGCTGGACTGGAAGAAACACAAGCTGGAATCAAGATTGCTGGGAAAACTATCAATAACCTCAGATATGCAGATGACACCACCCGTCTGGCACAAAGTGAAGAGGAACTAAAAAGCCTCTTGATGAAAGTGAAAGAGGAGAGTGAAAAAGTTGGCTTAAAGCTCAACATTCAGAAAACGAAGATCATGGCATCTGGCCCCATCACTTCATGGGAAATAGATGGGGAAACAGTGGAAACAGTGTCAGACTTTATTTTGGGGGGCTCCAAAATCACTGCAGATGGTGACTGCAGCCATGAAATTAAAAGACACTTACTCCTTGGAAGGAAAGTTATGACCATCCTGCTACTGCTAAGTCACTTCAGTCGTGTCCGACTCTGTGTGACCCCATAGACGGCAGCCCACCAGGCTCCCCCGTCCCTGGGATTCTCCAGGCAAGAACACTGGAGTGGGTTGCCGTTTCCTTCTCCAATGCATGAAAGTGAAAAGTGAAAGAGAAGTCGCTTAGTCGTGTCCGACCCTCAGCGACCCCATAGACTGCAGCCTTCCAGGCTCCTCCATCCATGGGATTTTCCAGGCAAGAGTACTGGAGTGGGGTGCCATTGCCTTCTCCGATGACCATCCTAGATAGTATATTCAAAAGCAGAGACATTACTTTGCCGACTAAGGTCCGTCTAGTCAAGGCTATGGTTTTTCCAGTGGTCATGTATGGATGTGAGAGTTGGACTGTGAAGAAAGCTGAGCGATGAAGAAATGATGCTTTTGAACTGTGGTGTTGAAGAAGACTCTTGAGGGTCCCTTGAACTGCAAGGAGATCCAACCAGTCCATTCTGCAGGAGATCAGCCCTGGGTGTTCTCTGAAGGGAATGATGCTAAAGCTGAAACTCCAGTACTTTGGCCACCTCATGTGAAGAGTTGACTCATTGGAAAAGACTCTGATGCTGGGAGGGATTGGGGTCAGGAGAAGGGGACGACAGAGGATGAGATGGCTGGATGGCATCACTGGCTCGATGGACATGAGTCTGAATGAACTCCGGGAGTTGGTCATGGACAAGGAGGCCTGGTGTGCTGCAGTTCATGGGGTCACAAAGAGTTGGACACGACTGAGCAACTGAACTGAACTGAACACAGAAATCAAAGAGTCATATGATCCTTGAAAACCTAGGAAATAATGAGTTTAACTACCCAAAGAGAGAACAGCAAATATGGGTTATAGAAAAATATAGATTAACTTAAAATAGTCACTTAAAACAGAAAAAGAAAACACATTTTAGAAGCTATAGACGTGTCCTGAAGGAAGTACATATGGAGAGCAAAAATTGAATGGTCAGAAAAGGAAAAGTTATTCATGAGTATATGGAAGATTTTCTTTCTATTCATTCTAACTGGGATTTTCAATTTACCTAGAAGAAGTGGAAGCTATTGATGCCTAAATAAATTATTTAGTTGACAAGGAGAAGTAAAATAAGCAGGAGCCCACCAATCAGTTAGAGAAGTATAAAAGTCTAGTAATATGCAATACTGCAAAATATTAAATATAATAATATTCAGATTTGTCAAGTTGAATAAAATCTAGTATCCAACACTCTCGTATACTGTTGGTTCGAAACCTTGCGAATTCTCTTGCTGAAATCTGAAAACAGCCTTCTCCATGGAGGACAAGGAGAAACCAAAGAAAGAAGTAGCCACCTCCAGATTGGTAGGTGGCAGGTTTAATAAGCAAGAGAACTTACATATGATGCTTGTCTTGGGTGGTGCAAGACATCTCCAAATCTTCCCACCAGAATTTTTAAAGTTTATACAGGCACACTTCATTCCACTGGGCTTCACTTTATTGCACTTCACAGATTGTGTGTGTGTGTGTTTTGTTGTTGTTGTTGTTTTAACAAATTGAAGGTTTGTGTCAAGCAAGTCCATGGGTGCCATGTTTCCAACATCATTTGCCCACTCGTGCCTCTGTGTCACAGTTTGGTTATTCTTGAGAAATCAGTGACATTGCAGGGGAGGACCAGTTGACAGAAGTTGTGGCCCTAACTGGGGCTTCCCTGGTGGCTCAGAGGGTAAAGTGTCTGCCTGCAATGCAGGAGACCTAGGTTCTATTCCTGGGTCAGGAAGATCTGCTGGAGAAGGAAATGACAACCCACTCCAGTATTCTTGCCTGGAGAATCCCATGGACAGAGGAGCCTGGTGGGCTACAGTCCACGGGGTCGCAAACAATCAGACACGACTGAGCAAGTGACCCTAACTCAGGGAACTCATCTAACCAACAGCAACCAGCAGGGAAGAACCAAGGAATAAATAGCCCAAAGACCTCCCTCTTTCCCTCCCATCATGGCTAGTGTTTTCCTTTGATCAAACCCATCGCAAAGCCAGAGAGAGGTCAGGAGACCCTCTGATTTAGCCTATAAAGGTTGACCTCCCAGGATTCAGAGCATCATGGTAACTGTAGAAAGTGGAATTGCTCATGCAAACAGAAAACCCCCAACACAGTTTCAGCCACTGTACATTCACAAGATAATGTCTCTCTCAGCTGTGACTTCCATGGAAAGAAGACCCATGCCTCTGGCACTGGAGCTGAGAAAATGCTCAGGAAGTCTGCTGACCACAGAAATAACAAAGAGTTTTCTTCTATGTCCTTTAATTCTTTTCCTTTTGTTTTTACTTTGGGAAAAAAAAGAAAACACTGAAAGGCTGCCATTTTGTAGCCTTCATAGGAAAATTCTCTACCTGTGCTTTAAGGTTGAATATACTGAGGGAGTTTTAAATTAGATATGACCCCTTTCTGGGCCCCCAAGCAGTCATGCTCTGAAACTGCATACTCTGATAAGCATCCCCTGGAAGACCCAGCGGTCACTCTGCTGGAAGGTTTGTTCTGCTCTCAGGGGAACTGTGGGAGCCCAGGGCCCACCCTGCCTGCCCCAGTGTGGCCAGGGTTCCAGTGTCAGCCACGCGGGCCAGGCACATCCTCACTGCCCTTAGCAGACAAGGAAGAGACGGGGCTGTAGGCCCACTTTCAAGGACTAGAGACAAAACTCACAACAGCACATGATGAAAACTTATTACAACAAAATATTAGAATTCCTGATGGGAAATCAAAGGAAATGTTCATCCTGGGCATATCTACCATTTATTGGGAACTTCTTCTGGCCAGAAGTGTGATGAGAATCGGGAGGAGATTGAAACTCATCTAACTGAGGCAGACCTCTTCCACACAAGCTCAGTGTGTGCCACTTAAGCTCATTGTCTTCATGAAGGCTGGCTCTTCTCCCCTCCACCCCCGCCCCCCAGCGCTGCTTATTTTAATCAGAGATTAGAATACCAGCAATCTCTGGGATGGGACCGAGAAAGGTACTCTCCTCAACTGTGATGTTTCTGTCAAGGGAACACATCGTCTCCCAGGGGCTCCAATAGTGCAAGAAGATTTAATCACATTCTCTACTTTGATATCTTCTAAAAACTATCATAAGTGAAAAGAATCGCCGGTCTAGGTAGGATGCTTGGGACTGAGGCAGGGGATAATCCAGAGAGATGGTGTGGGGCGGGAGGGGGGAGATGGGGGTCAGAATTGGGAGTTCATGTACACTCGTGGCTGATTCATGTCAATGTATAACAAAATGAATACAGTATTGTAAAGCAAAACAAACTAAAAAATAAAAATTAATTTAAAAAAAATAAAATAAAAACTGCTTTTCCAGTGCTTCCTAGAGCTTTGCTTTGAAGTCTAATCTGAAGTTTGCACAGGCTTCGTGAACAGGAGCTATTTTCTCCAGCTCCAGGCAAAGAGTATAATGGGTTTACCAAGCACCCCATGTCGGCTGAGATCAGTGCTGTAAGGTCATTTCTTGTAGAGATGGGGTTTTCAGACCAAAAGTTCTCTCTGCAGCAACTATTCTTATCCCTGAGTAGTTTTACCACCCAGCTGGTGTGAAACCTCAGGAACGCAGATGAATCACCTATAAACTGGATCAGAGGCACCGACTAACCGATGTGGGTATTGGGATCTCTGAGATGGTACAAAAGTTTCCAGCAGTGAGAGGGAACCAGCACACTGAAGCCAACTGCTGCTGGAACCAACCACAGCTGGCAGTTTGGAGAAGCATCGCTGAGATGACACCAGCCTTCCCGTCTACCTCCTCCATCCTCTCTTCACAGAAGGTAGGAGGGACTTAGTTGGGAAAGGAGAGGGCAGTTGACAAAGTCTCAGCCCTGGCACAACAGTATAGAGCATAAAGGCATGGGTTTGGGGCTGGGAGATGATACTTTAATAGCTAGCACAGAGGGGTATGGTTCAGGGAGTGGGGCTTTAGCTGTAACTTCTTAAAAGATGGCAATCTTCCCTTTTGGCTCAGCTAGTAAAGAATCTGCCCACAATTCAGGAGATGTGGGTTTGGACCCTGGGTTGGGGAGATCCTCTGGAGAAGGAAATGGCAGCCACTCAAATATTCTTGCCTGAAAAATCCCATGGAGAGAGGAGCCTGATGGGCTACAATCCACAGGGTTGCAAAAAGTCAGACACAAGTGAGTGACTTGAATCTGAAGCAAACATGACATCTGTTCAATGTGGATGATGGATACACAGATACCTATACTTCTGTGTATATTTTTTAATTGGGATATAATTGCTTTACAGTGTTGTGTTAATTTATGATATACATTAATGAAGTGAATCAGCTATATGTGTACATATATCCCATATATCAGTGTCAGACTTTATTTTTGGGGGGCTCCAAAATCACTGTGGATGGTAACTGCATCCTTGAAATTAAAATATGTTTACTCCTTGGAAGAAAAGTTATGACCAACCTAGATAACATATTCAAAAGCAGAGACATTACTTTGCCAACGAAGGTCCATCTTGTCAAGACTATGGTTTTTCCAGTGGTCATGTATGGATGTGAAAGTTGGACTGGAAGAAAGCTGAGCGCCGAAGAATTGATGCTTTTGAACTGTGGTGTTGGAGAAGACTCCTGAGAGTCCCTTGGACTGCAAGCAGATCCAACCAGTCCATTCTGAAGGAGATCAGCCCTGGGTGTTCTCTGGAGGGAATGATGCTAAAGCTGAAGCTCCAGTACTTTGGCCACCTCATGCGAAGAGTTGACCCTGATGCTGGGAGGGACTGGGGGCAAGAGGAGAAGGGGACGACCGAGGATGAGATGCTGGATGGCATCATGGACTCCATGGACGTGAGTCTGAGTGAACTCCGGGAGATGGTGATGGACAGGGAGGCCTGGCGTCCTGCGATTCATGGGGTCGCAAACAGTTGGACACAACTGAGCAAATGAACTGAACTGACTGATCCCATATATCCCTTCCCTCTTGGGGTTCCCACCCCTCCACATCCCACCCCTCTTTTCTGCACAACCGTTCTTGGTACCATCATGAGCAGTACTTGTCTCTAAGGCTTCCTTCCGAGCTCCTTACCAGCCTATCAGCCAGTTTTGATACCAGCACTTTCTTCATCTTACCAGAAGGTATCATCAGAAAGTTTCCAGGAAACAGCTAGTATTCCTATTCCTTTCTCAAATTGTCTTTAAAAAGTTTGTTGATGGAAACACTGAAGGGCTGAAGGCATTCAGTCACACTTCTCAAAAATAATAACCAAGTCCCTAAACTCCCTGTGAGCTTTCCCTTTAATTGTTTGAATACATATCCCCAAATTGCATTAATGATGAGCATTCTTAGTGATTTACGTACAGCTCCAGGATGTCTTTTTCAGATTACTTTAAGCCAGTCTTCTATTAAATCAACTATTATCTATCCTTTTAAAAACAAAAATCTTTTAGATGACTATCTCATTCTTGTGTTTTTGTGGACTAAATTAAATATGGTAACAATTTTGGGCTACTGAAATTATACATATTATTACAGTGATATGATGCTTTTTCCCACCTATGTTAAAGTTCTTTGTCTCCTTCATACCTTACATAAATTCTAAACATGTCAAAACTACTGAAGTTTTATCAACATTCCTCTCTTGATCTAATTTATAAGTTTTCCCTCAACTGAATTACATGTTGCTGGAAATTAATCTGTTTCTGTTCAGAGCTATCCAGAGGTTTCTGACAAATTGATGTTCAGTGGTTCAGTGCTTTCATCATAATCTAAACACACAAGTCTCTTGTATCTTCAACACACAGTCTCTTATATCTTTAAATTTTCTTTTCATGTGTATTGGCAACTGTGGCAATTTCTCCATCTTTAATCATGTGTTTAGGTATGGGGTTGATAATCCTTGTGCAAATATTTCAGCCACAGAGAATAACACAGCTTAATATACTTACAGAAATCTTTCTTCCTCAGTTCCCATAATCCCCTTCGCTTTCACTTTTCAGGAGAATATGGAATTATATCATTCCTCGAGCCATAAATATCTGCTTCACTAATATAAAATGCACAATCTGTTGCTCTGTGTCCATGTCTATTTATGTTAATAATTTATCATTTAAATATCAGTGTCCTCTTTATTAAGATATTTGAAGCACCAGTTAAACCAACAACGGGCATAACCCAATTGCATTAACAATAATATAAATAGCTGTGGCCCAGCTTTGTTCATGCCATTAACAGGCAGTTCCTGCCTGGTCCACAGCAGTTATAAAACACCATCAATTTTAGGATGCATCTCAATTTTTGCCACTTAAAAAAACGTTCATCTGAGAGCTGATGAAGTATGGTAACAGGAGTTGAGAAGAAAAAAATTTGGGGGCTCAAGGATAGTAAGTCTCTACAAGGATTCTGAAGTAGTCTCAGATCATGGTGAATCTTGGCATGGGAGGCTGTCTGTTCACTTATGTACTGTATCTCTCAATTTCCATGTGTCCTTTCTTCTAAACAAATAAGTAACTCAAATACGAAATCCGTCTGAGTAATTCATATATTGTAGGCATTATTCAGAGTCATATACACAGAAATCCTCACAGCACACATTTAATCTTCCCAACAAACCAACGAGGCAGTACCATTGCTATCTGAGGAATAATGGATCAATTGAGGAAGAGAAAGAACAAGTAAATTGCCTAAGTAATATATAATGGAATGAGAATTTAAGTTCAGGCAGTCAGAATGCAAAGCTGTGCATTTGGCCATCATCTTCATACCTTCCCTTTTTCCAGCAGGATCAGAAGGTCTGCAGGTAGAAAAATACCTCATGTCCCCTCCAGAAACTTTATTATTCACACCCAGATTTATCCATTCCTCTACTGTCCCCCCTGCTGCTCTCACCATGGCATCAAGAGTGGCAAAAGTAATAACAGTTAACAGCAGAATAGTGCTTTACAATTTCTAAACACATATACATTATGTAACAACCCTCTCAACAATGCTACACAAAGACATGACTTCCTCAGTCCTTATAAAGATATACCTACTGCATTAATTAAGGTTAAGACTACACATATAAAGAAAGCTGAGTGCAGAAGAATTGATGCTTTTGAATTGTGGTGCTGGAGAAGACTCTTGAGAGTCCCTTGGACTGCAAGGAAATCCAACCAGTCCCTCCTAAAGGAGATCAGTCCTGGGTGTTCATTGGAAGGACTGATGTTGAAGCTGAAGCTCCAGTACTTTGGCCACCTGATGCGAAGAGCTGACTCATTGGAAAAGACCTTGATGCTGGGAGGGATTGGGGGCAGGAGGAGAAGGGGACGACAGAGGATGAGATGGCTGGATGGCATCACCAACACTGACACAATGGACATGGGTTTGGGTGGACTCCGGGAGTTGGTGATGGACAGGGAGGCCTGGTGAGCTGCGGTTCGTGGGGTCGCAGTCGGACATGACTGAGCTACTGAACTGAAGACTACACAGCTATAATAGAGACAGAAAAAGAGTGGTTTAAATAAGATCAACATCTGCTCCTCTCACACTTGGTCGTGAGGAGCTTGCAGGTCCAAGCTGGTGGGCAGCCGTACATCATGAAGTCATCCTGGGACCCAAGTGACTCCGTCTTTTGGTCTGTCGCCCCCTCAGGGTAGTGTTCCCACTGCACCTGTGTCACCCCAGGTTTAAAATCCAGCCAAGAGAAGTGGAAAGAGAAGAAAAGAGATTCCAGGGCCAGCAATTTCTCCTTGTGTTCTATCGGCAAGAGCTTAGTTTTAAGACCATACCTAGCTGTGAAGGAGGCTAAGAAACGTGATCTCCAGCCAGGCAGCCATGTGTCCAGAGGAAGGGAGGAAGAGATCTTGAAGGACAACAGAAGCTCAGAAAGGCTGAGTGACTTTCCCTTACGAAAATTCATTAACTAATGAATCAGAACTCTAACCCAGCCTATCAACTCCAGACCCAAGGCTGATTTTCCTACGCCAAAGCACCTCCACAATGAAAACCTGGGAGACCCCTTCAGCAGCATTTCTGCAAAGCAACTCAAAAAGCTAAATTTAAAGGGATGAAAGTTAGTCCTTTTAAGACCAAGGAAAGATGGGCAGCCCAGAAAATGCATTCACTCTAAAGGGGCAACAATGACCCCTGAGGTCGCTTTCAGAGGTCCCAGCAGAGACGCAAGTAACAGTGGCCTCCAATCACACAAGGGTTAATTACATGATCACTGACTTATCAGATTCTCTTCTCTCTTACACCATTCAGAGTGCCAGGCTTTCTGTCATTTCTAGTTTCTCTGCACGTCTGCAGCTCTCATAAAAATCTGGCAGTAGATGAGGCTGAAAAGGAACAGCTTAACCGAACAGCTGTTAGTCAGCAATGGGCAGCACCTGAGAGTTGTACTGCAACATTTTTGGAGAAGGAGACATGGAGGATGAAGTGACACAGAAGAGACTCTGGAAGCCTGGGCTAGCATTAGATGAAAAACACATTTTTAGGGCACACTGTGCATGCGCACGTGCCAGGTGGCTCCAGTCGTGTCCAACTCTTTGCGACTCCAGTCATGTCCGACTTAGAGTCCACAGTCTCCTCTGTCCATGGGGATTCTCCAGGCAAGAATACTGGAGCGGGTTGCCATGCCCTCCTCTAGGGGATCTTCCTGACCCAGGGATCAAACCTGCATCACTGAGACTCCTGCACTGCAGGGGGATTCTTTACTGTTGAGCCACCAGGGAAACCCTGTAAGGCACACTGCTGCTGCTGCTAAGTCGCTTCAGTCGTGTCCAACTCTGTGTGACCCCATAGACAGCAGCCCACCAGGCTCCCCCATCCCTGGGATTCTCCAGGCAAGAACACTGGAGTGGGTTGCCATTGCCTTCTCCAATGCATGAAAGTGAAAAGGGAAAGGGAAATCGCTCAGTCATGCAAATACTTAATGGTGGTTGACACAGGAGGCCAGTAAGGACCAGACAGAACTCAGTGGGATAGGTCCAATGAGAACTCTGTGGAGGGGAAGGCAAGATGAGTGTGTCATCATTAACATGACCCAAAAGGAGAAGGACAAAAAGGTACAGCAAATCATAAGACCCCCACCTTCTTTCCCCACCACCACACAGAGAATAGAAGGCACAGGTCGGACATCAGCAGCAGTGTCTGGCCCATGTTTTGAGCAGTCAGACATCCTTGAGAGTCTATTCTGTCTCCTTCTCCTCAGCCTTTCTGAAAAATCCCCTGCTGAGGTTTTCATTTTCATCTTATGGTTAAATTTCCCTTGGATCACATCAGATACTCTCTCTCCCTGTCTTGGACTCAGACATCCCTCAAACTGTCAGCTGGCCCTGAGCTGTCTCTGTGAGATCATTGCTTGGCCAAGGCTGCATCTCTGCTTCCTTCATCTTGGCTCTTCCCTAGGTCCGGCCCCTCCTGCATCATTGCAGCCGCTCCATCCTGAGCTCTTGTTCATTTTCTCTCTCTGACTCTAGTTCCCTAGTGGCCAGAACTGACTGTAGATGACCCCCACCATCCAAACCCCACACTGACATGACCCTACTTTGACTCAAGGGCACCTGGGGCGTGGAGTCCCAGGACAGCTAGTCATCTCTGCCACAGCCAGTGAAACCAAGGAACTCAGGGTTGGGGCTCATCTGAGAAAACTGAAGATCTGAGGAGAAATGACAAGCATAAAAGAGAAAAGTACACTACTCATGGTGCATGCATGCTTAGTCCCTTCAGTCGTGTCCGACTCTATGCAACGCTATGGACTAAAGCCCACCAAGCTCCTCTGTCCATGGGATTTTCCAGTCAAGAACACTGGTGTGGGCTGCCATGCCCTCCTCCTGGGGACCTTCCCAATCCAGAGAATGAACCCACATCTCCTGCACTGCAGGTGGATTCTTTACACACTGAGCCTCCTGGGAAGCCCACATTATTTATTGACATTATGTGTAAAATAGATAACTAATAAGAACATACTGTAAAGCACAGGGAACTCTACTTAATGCTCTGTGGTGACCTGAATGAAGCAGAGACATTTTAAAAACCAGAGACATTCCTTTGCTGACAAAGTTCCATCTAGTCAAAGCTATCGTTTTACCAGTGGTCGTGTATGGATGTGAGAGTTGGACTATGAAGAAAACTGAGCACAAAAGAATTGATACTTTTGAACTGTGGTGTTGGAGAAGACTCTTGAGAGTCCCTTGGACTGCAAGGAGATCCAACCAGTCCCTCCTAAAGGAGATCAGTCCTGGGTTCATTGGTAGGACTGATGCTAAAGCTGAAGCTCCAATACTTCGGCCACCTGATGCGAAGAATTGAAGGCAGGAAAAGAAGGGGACAACCGAGGATGAGATGATTGGATGGCATCACTGACTCAATGGACATGAGTTTGAGCAAGCTCCGGGAGTTGATGATGGACAGGGAAGCCCGGTGTGCTGCAGTCCATGGGGTCACAAAGAGTTGGACACGACTGAGCGACTGAACTGAACTGACCTGAATGGGAAGGGAATCCAAAAGTGAGGGGATATATATCAATATCAATATTGATGTCAATATAGATATGTATGGCTGATTCACTTTCCTATAGAGTAGAAACTAACACAACATTTTAAAGCAACTATATTCCAATTAAAAATTAAATAAACAATTTTTTTTAATTTTAAATAAAGGAAAAGAATTTTTCACTGGAAGATAAGAGGATTCTAAGACAATAGAGAATGAGATGTTGAACTGCCCAATATTTTCAGGAGGTTTCTAGTCTCATGCCTTCCCCAGTTGGCTCGCCTGCTGCTCCTGGCTTTCTGGACTCCTGTGGGCTACATCTCTTTGGGAAATGAAGGAGGATGATTCCTCCATGAAACCACCATGGAAGAAAAACTGACACCTGGGTTTCTACTAACTCTTGCCAGCATTTGTAAATGAATGCACACACAAATATGTTCTGACAGTTGCAAAAAAAAGGATAAATAATGAAGTAGATCCAGAAAAAGATATCATCAGCTAATCCTGCCCTGCCGCTCTCTGATGTTCCCTTGGGTGTCTGTTACAAATGGAGTCACTGGTAAATGTAGTTTTCAAGGTAGCCTGACATCTTACCTGTATAACAAGCTGCCACGGAATGAGCTGGCAGGCAGTGAAGGATGGGGTACCCTGAGCCTCCCTCCCTCCTCTCCCATTCTATGTTCTTATTCTACAGAAGGGGGTCATGAAGATTAAGAGAACTTTATTCAAGTGTAGAGACAGACAGCTGATAAAGTATACACCTGCCTGGGAAAAGACAGAAAATCACAAGGTCATGACTGGACACAGCAGATGAATGGTACATCAAGGTCATGAGCCGTGACCAGGTTAGCAGCCACATGCCCCCTCTGCCTCTGAAAAGCTTGACTTTTCCACAGATTCAAGGAACTGGAACATTGGCTGCCCCAGAAAAGAGAACAAGCTGTGGGAAGGATAGGTGATGTCATGTCAGGTAGACGTCCGTAGTGTCCCCAACTCTGAAATGTAAGGATCTAAATCCTCCTCAGGACAGATGTAGGGGGCAATGTGGCTCTACTGAGTTGCTCTGTGACTTGCTATAGATGGAAAATAAACAGCTGCTGGAAGTTCTTCCATAAGTCAGCGTGGCTGGGGGACACGTTCTCACCCACTAAGTTGCCACAAAGACTTCCAGCTGGGTTACCAGTGAGACAGCCCAGCAATCAAAGACATGACTTCAATTATGAAAACCTACTCATCCCAGAAGAAGAAACTCTGTCATTTGAATAGCTTTCCACTGAGACTGGTGGCACTTATCTCAGAGCAAAGGAAGAATTAAAATCTTTTCTCACATTGTTTATGAGCTGTGACCCCAGGTTTGTCTCACTATATTCATTATTAATTTAGATCCAAAACTTTTTATTGCATAGTAACTTCTGTAGCTTCCTGTGTGTGTACATATATATATATAATGTCACATATATAGGACATGACTGAAACAACTTAGCATGCAAATATATATGTATATATATATTTATATATGGTTTATAATATACATTAGTGTGTGTTCAGTCACTCAGTCATGTCTGACTCTTCATGACCCCATGGACTGTAGCCTGTCAGGCTCCTCTGTCCATGGGATTTCCCAGACAAGAAGGCTGGAGTGGGTTCCAGCCCACTCCAGGGCCCTCCTCCAAGGGATCTTGCCAGCCCAGGGATTGAACCCTTGTCTCCTGCATCTCCTGCATTGGCAGGTGGATTCTTAACCCTGAGCCACCTGGGAAGCCCAATATACATTAGACTCACATGTAAAAATATGTTAATCACCCCCTCAAAGAAATCAAAGTTCTATTCCAATAGTTAATCAGAAGAAGGCATAAGGAAAACTCATTGGCAGAAAAACCTGCCATTTGACTAATACTTAGTGCCACTTGTGGCTTATTCATGAAATATGCTCATGCAAGTAGAACACAAAGCTTTTTCCAGAAGGCCATCTGGTACAAACACTGTTCACTAGAAATTGGGAAAGCATTTGCATGGGGCCTGGGTACCCTATATCACTAAAATGAATTAAAGTACAATGTTCAGAGCCAAGCACCCTTGCTTAGGCTAACAGACAGTGTTCTATAAGGTGAGATCTAGTGTGACCTGGCATCTTCCTAAGTCCCAGCTACCTGAAACTATCTGCCTCAGGGGTCTAATAAACTCTGCCCTTCCTAACTACTCAGCCTGAAACAACCACCTTCTGCTTTAGACAGCAAATGCAGAGCCAGTGTTCCCAAAGGAATGGGGACAAGAAGCCAAACCCAAAGAAGCCACTTCAGTGTTGACACAGAAGACATAGGACCACCAGGTAAGCTTCATGCTTTAGTCACTAAGTCATGTCCAACTTTTTGCAACGCCATGGACTGTAGCCCACCAGGCTCCTCTGCTCATGGGGTTCTCCAGACAAGAATACTGGAAGGGGTTACCATTTCCTTCCCCAAGATGGGCTTCATGGACCAAAGTAATTTCTCATAAGACTCGTAGAGTCTTGCTGGTCAATAGGATCAGACTTATAGAGCAGTAAGGTGAAAATAAGAGATTCTTCTCTCAGAGAGAACGCAAGGGAAGAAGCATCAAATTTAAGGAATCCTTGTTGCCTGGGTTGCCTCTTTTAGACATATTAATAGAATAAGACCACATTCTACTCTACAGTAGAAACTGAATAAATATACTAAAATGAAGGAAGACCATTCCTCTAGCATCCAATTCCTTTTCCTGGCAGTCCTCTCCTCCTTTTCCTATCCTTTCTCTTGGGTCCTCAACTTACCTTCATTTCTATTCACCAACTTCAACACACACTAACTCTGGAAAAAAAAATCATAAGTAGCAGAAAATTCCATTCATCTTTTCTTCCTTATGTAGAGAATCTCAATTTTGTTTTGGGAGGCAATGTGACCAGTAAAAACTATTCAGCTCCCCAGCCTCTTCAGCTTGGAATGGCTACAGAACCCAGTTCTGATTAATGAGATTAAGAGCAGAGTAAAGCCGCTCTTGTTCTCCTGATAAAAATGATAAGAACCAGAAGGCCTAAAGCTTCTACTCTAGCCCTTTCCTCCTTTCTGCTAGAATGGAAGCACAAAGCTATATTTGGGCAAAAGATTAGCAGAATCTTGCTATCATCTTACAACCAAGAGTGGGAAAACCATGCCCTAGGAATGGTAATGGAGGCTGGAAGGTGCCTCGGTCCTTGACATTTTCCTTGAGGACCCAGCTTGGACTGCCTACCTCAAGATTAGTTGTTGTATGAAAACAATAAAGCCCTTTTTGATTAAGATATGTGTCTGTTTTGTGTCTCTAAGGATGATCTTGTCTGATATGCCACGGCTGTTACTGGACAGTGTGACAATTTCCGTGAGTGGAGACAAATAGTCAAACAAGAGGAACTAATGTGAGAATAATAATGTGAGAGATGCCCAAAGGGCCATGTTTATGCCAATTCAGGAGCAGTGGCTGATGGTTTGGCAGGATTGTCAGGGACTTGGAAAGAACAAGATTAGAAAACTGGTGACTAGGAGGTCTAGGAAAGAGGTATGTAGCAGACATTTTTAATGGGCACAGAGTATAAAGATTTTCACGTCCCATATGAATCATCTCAGGGGAGGATTTTAACATTCAGGTGACTTGCAGGCCCACTCATGGACAGAAGTAAGCCTCTTTCTCTAGCCACCCTGCCATGGACCGATAGTATCACAAACACAGTGGTCATGACAGAAAGGAGGTATATGGATGGCCTGAGCAACGTGGACTTCCACTCATCAAGGCCAGCCTGGCTATGGCCACTACCAATATGCCAACAGCCACCAACTATATGATGAACTTGGAAGCAGAACCTCCCATAGTCAGGCCTTGAGATGACCTCAGCCCCAGCTAGCAGCTTTACTGCAACCTCATGGTAGACCTGTAGATGGAAACACCCAGCTAAGCCACTTCCTAGTTTGACTCACAGAAACATTGGTATAGTAAATGTGTATTATTTTAAGCTGCTAATTCTGCTGAGTCACTCACTACACAAAAACAGACAGCACACACCTAAGCATGAAAAGACTCTAACTGGTGTTCAATTAGAGAACCATCTACAACAGCCAGGAGAAGGAAGAAACTTAATGCTCATCAGAGAGGAATGGATAAAGATGAGGTACAGAACTTCTCTGCTGGTCCCAGTGGTTAAGAATCTATGCTTCCAGTGAAGGGTGTGTGGGTTCAATTGCTTATCAGAGAACTAAGATCCCACATGCTGCACAGCACAGCCAAAAAAAAAAAAAAAAAATGAAGAACATGTGGTGTGTGTATGTGTGTGTATATATATATATGGAATATTACTCCATGGAATGGAGTGCAGTTCAGCTCAGTTCAGTTGCTCAGTCATGTCCAACTCTTTGCACCCATGAGTCGTAGCACAACAGGCCTCCCTGTCCATCACCAAATCCTGGGGTTCACTCAGACTCACGTCCATTGAGTCAGTGATGCCATCCAGCCATCTGATCCTCTGTCGTCCCCTTCTCCTCCTGCCCCCAATCCCTCCCAGCATCAGAGTCTTTTCCAATGAGTCAACTCTTTGCATGAGATGGCCAAAGTATTGGAATTTCAACCTCAGCATCAGTCCTTCCAATGAACACCCAGGACTGATCTCTTTTAGGATGGACTGGTTGGATCTGCTTGCCATCAAAGTGACTCTCAAGAGTCTTCTCCAACACCACAGTTCAAAAGCATCAATTCTTCAGTGCTCAGCTTTCTTCACAGTCCAATTCTCACATCCATACATGACTACTGGAAAAACCATAGCCTTGACTAGATGGACCTTAG